>JARFOC010071457.1:0-16130 GCA_031763485.1 Osmoderma eremita | reverse complement strand
GTATCACTCACTTTGCAGTATCTGTTCACACTGAATACAATGCACCGCTAACAGATCCCGAAATAAAGCAACTTGATGTTTGAAACCTAAGCCCAATATTCTGTCCGTATCCGGTTAAGAGAATGTCACTTAAAAGAGAACTTCTTATTAGGAAATGAGGCCGTGTGCATCGGTTCCATAAAAAGTGTCCGTTCAAGAGGGATGTCCGTTTTAGAGGGATTTCACTGTGTAACCTATTTATATTTATAGTCTATAATCTAGGTGAGATAACCAGATAACGTCATAGAAATTAGGTGTTGGGTTAATTTTCTCTTTCCACCAATTAAATCAATTATACTCAAAAATCATAAAGTTACTGAATCGTTTTGAAAGCAAATAATCATTATACATCGTGGTTACGTTCCCCAATATACTGATGCAGCTTAACGATGCGAAAAAATCCTGCCGAAACAATAATTATGGTAAAAGTTTAGACAATTAATTTAGATTTTCATACGAATATCATTAAATTACAAGCTGTCATAACAAAACGGCCAATTAAATCATTTATTAGGAACGGGAAGCTGTAACCAGGAGAACGTAACAGAACCTCAAGCGAGGATCGCTCATATAATTTGGCGCGAGGGACGCACATTTACCGCGCGGCCTCGAATAACAGCTTCTAACGCACGAAGCGCGAACGTCGGAGGCGCGCAACGCTTAGAAACCCTAATAGAAACGAAATTTTCGTCGTAGTCGCCGCGTCAATTTCAATTAACGATCGCGAGAGTCATCCATTACGTGAAACCAACAGCCCGGGGCCGAACACGCCGCCCGACCGATTATCGACATAATTTATAACATAATTATAGAGCGATTGTGACAGGGTGTGATGGTCTGCGTGGGACTACGGTAGTCCGGACTCGATGGACCACCGCGAAGGTCCGGTCTAATTCCAGTGATTATCGGGTACTCGATTACCACAACACCGCCCGTACCCCGTGATGGATGTACACGGTTATCACTAGCCATATTTATGAGTCTGCGTCCTGTAATAACCGTCGTAAAGCTACGTGTAATGCACCGGTCATTACGGAGATGGCGGTGCTCGAAGAATAGTTTCTATAACTATATAGGGCCATATAGGCACGGAGTGAGCTGAAGATTTTAATGATAGCACAGAGTGCCCTACATCACAACGATAGACTACGTGCAAAGCAATACCAAGGGAGTACAGGTTATTGTCAGGAAACAATAAGTTTCGCTGACTTATTTTGCATAGATAATCATAGAGGAATAATTACATACATTTGCAGCAATTCGACTGTTGTAGAAACTACAATAGTTTGTCAGTTAGAATTATAGGTAGACTTTAATTATTTTGCTGCAAAATTATAGATCCCGTAAAGACAGAACTCCATTAATTAAATAATCGTAAAAAAACTGTTTAGTACACAACGAGACCTCGCGCAACTACAGCTAATTCTAGAAAATTGTGTAGTTAGAACAGATAATATGTTTTATTTTATGTAGATTTAATAAATACTTTTATAAAATAATTGGAAACAAATATCACCAGATCAAAATACCCTACCACTTCAATGAGTAAATGACTCTAAATACATGCAAGTAAGTTGCTATCCGCAGTAGAAACAACAGAGGAAAAAGTGTGAGATATGGTATCTCTGGCTAAAGTAGAACCTTAGGAGATAACCTTGGAAGATATACTATTCACCAGCTCACAAGGGAAGTTGTAAGAGTGTTTGAGTCCTATTCTAAGAAATACTTTATTTTGAACATTAGTCATTAGGCATTTTCAAGAGGCTTATTAAGATTTGCACATGCAATTCTGAACAAGTATCTTTAGGGTGCATCAACGAATGCCAGGATTGAAACTATTGAGGGTGCGTGACAAAAGACGTACATAAAGTCTTGCTTTAGAATTGCTTGTTTAATTTTCAATTCAGTTTGCCCCGCTATAGCAGTTTATTAGTGAAAATAATGCTTGCGTTATTCTATCCTTTTCCAGATGGCAAAGAGAGTATTGAAAATATTGCTATATTAATTAATAAAAAATTACCCACAACTAATATGGCCAGCAAAACGAGTTGGTGGATTTCAAAGAAACAGGTTTGATATATTTTTTTTTAATTTGGTGATCTGGTGCAAGTCCAATTCCCACAATTTAATATTGTTTTGTTGGTGCACTTGTCCCTGATGTATCTTAACATTAACAACCATATTGGGTACTTACTTCATTGTTGGCTGTCGAAAAAGTTACACCCATTTTGGTGTGCTGAACGACCTTTTACTAGTGGAAAAAATTAAATAAAAAATTCTAATAAACTTTGCTTATTTTTTCGCAGATCTTCTATGAACAAAAACGTTTACTAGTGCCACAAACCTTTCCAAGAGCTCCAAGAGCTTAATGAAGATACAAATCGCCCTGGACGCTCCAGCGTATCAACAATTGATGGACTGTCGAAAAAACGAAGAAAACGGTTATGGATAATCGCCAAAGGTTGCTGATGATGTTAGCCTATCATTTGACCTGTGCCAAGCAATGTTTTCGGGTATTTTGGACGTAAAACTTGTAACAAATTTTGTTTCGAAATTGTTGACTTCCGACCAAAAGCTATGCCGAGAGGATATTACTCCGGAACTGCTGAATAAAGTCAACGATGATCTGAAACTGGTCAAAGAAGTCATAACTGGTGATGAAACTAAAACACCATCGTCTCAATGGAAGCTCCATGAAGAATTTCGATCGAATGTGAAGATTCTGCTCACAGTTTTCTATTTCAATGGAATAGTGTGCCATGTCGGCTGTGTATAGAGGACAAAGAAACAGTAAAGCACGTTATGTGCCACTGTCCTGCGACCACCCGAATCAGGTGATGCATATTTGACAAGGAAATCACTTGCCTAGCTGACCTTAAGAATTCCTCATTGAACAAGATACTGAGCTACCTTAGGAGCCTGCATTTGTTTGATGAAGTTCAGAATGGCATCCGTTCTACAATAGAACCTTGGGATCGTAGTAGAATGGAGGGATTATCAAACCTGATGGATGTCATCTAAGCATGCAGTAATCGAGTAGTAGTGTACCATGGGTTCTTATTACCAGGTCTAACGAACAATAAAGTATAGTTATTGGAAAATATTCGCTTAGGTAGAATATTACTGTCCATAATATATTTTCTACAAAAACTTCCTTCATATCCATCCATTGGGTAATGGTGTCAATGAATTTCAAAATAAATAAGACTCTCATTTTATATTCTCGTAGTGTTAATTATTTTCTTCCGTTTATGTCAAGTAGTGTTGTTTCGGTGTACTTTGCAGCAATTTTACGTTATACGCAACGAAGATTGTCAGGAACTTTTACCTTAGTAATATATGAAGCCTTATGGCTAAGATGTGTGTTACAGATATGCATGACAAAAATATTTATTACCAACGTACCTTAATGTAATATTTTTGCTCTAATTGTAACTACGAACACGTAATTTAATACGAAGTCACGTCCATCCTGGTAAAAAGAAACAGGCGAGATAAAATTAATTAAGGATATGAACATGGATTGTTATTAAGTGTTGGTTTTTCAAAACATCCGATAGCGGACAAGTGCTATTATAATGTAACCGCTACGTTAAGTAAAACGTTATTTACAATACAAGGGAGCCTAGTGATAAATACTTTACATCTATAATCTTATAATCAGTACCTATGAACGAGTACCATGTGATTTACCATGTTTCTTGTGTGCAACAAGTTATCCGCGGGGGTTTATCATAAGGCCGGCTCACCTCGCCACCTTTTTCTTTTCATTCTGCCTCATTCTCCATCTCCGTCAGACGATATCCGTAAAAAGTGAACGCGTCTCCCACGTGCACGGACAATTGATTCTCCGCTGCCTCCATATTCATTAAGGGAAAAGGCTTTGATAACAGGATTCGCCTTTAAAACCTATACGGCTAATGTGATTTATAGTGACGTTCTGTTTGTTTTTCGCGAAATTGAGTACCTGCCCGCAGTTTCGGGGCCACTTTATTTTCATATAAATTCCTTTTATTTCCAGTTAGACCACTGTTGAATGCGTCAAACGGAGGGGGATATGGATTGTGCAAAGCTTTCACCATACTAAAATAACACGAAATGTGGATTCCCGTTCGGCGGGCTGTCAACTCCGATTTTTCTTTGCTTAAATATTACGATTTTATTGATTATTGTTTTTTTTTTCTTATTTCAATAATGGCGCTCACTATTTTAAAGTGAACATGTTTTCGATGAATCTTAGGAAACAGGCTCCCTTTAAAATAGTGAACGCCATTATTGAAATAAGAAAAAAAACTATAAAGTATATTGCTATATCAACTGCGAATTTCGTTATTTATAAAAGAGAATACGACTACTTAGAGACCGTGATTATTTTCTGAATACCAGTGATTGCAAAAAAAACTTGTGCAACGAAAGCTGGGAAGGACCCACAAACAATGCAACTGTCACATCTGAAAAACCAGGCATCGCTATAAGGGGTCGTAATATCTTAAAAGGTGTTACTATCACCACAATTCATTACATTTGATGTCAAACGAATCTCAAGAAAGCCTCTCGCCTTTCGTATGTTGTATATTATACTACCGAAGAATCAATGTATTTCCCACGCACCAACAAATACACTGGAGGAGAAGAATCTGCATCACCTAGAGACAAGTTATCCTTACCTCTCCATAATTAATTCATTCATTTAATGTATAAAAAACCAACATCAAGATTTTAGCAATTTTTTTACAAAACAGTTTTAGTAAAATTCCTTGCACTGGTTACTGGGAATTTTAATTGATAAATAATTATACTGTTGCAAGCCCGCTCACTAATGCACCACAATTTCAAGAAGAGGTAACTTTAGCATTCATTACCAAGAAATAGATAAACGGCAGCTGTGTACTGAAGTACTTCATAGTAATTGTTCGTTGGAACTATAAAAAAAAGTAAGAAAAGGAAACCTGGTCAATTACTTATCCGGAATTTATGTTTGCTTCTTTTAAATCCAAGTGTATGTGTAATTCTGATCTAGTTAAAATAGTTTCAGTATCTTTATTATGATCTACAAATGATTCTCTTTTTTGCAGTTTTTTAGACAAAATAAAAATAATACTTTTTGTCAATGGATCCTTTGACAAACGTCATCAACAAACGACATCTGTATCCATCTTTCTCATATATTGATATTTTAAAAAATCAAGACATGCCTCTCCAACAAATGCTCACCGAAGAACAATTTGGTAATGAAACAAGTAGGTTTTGCCAAATTTAAAGTTTGATGTGTGTCAAAATGAGATTTATTCCTACTTTTTTGACTTCATTGTTTCAATCGAACATACGCAGCTTTCCAAAATTCCGTAAAAATAGTTATTAATATTTATATATAAATAACACATCAAAATGAAATTTGGTATGCGACATAAAGAATAGAAACACAGAACAAGTCAGGAACAGCATCAAGATAAATTTATTTACAAAAAAAAAGGTGTAACGCTAGTTTGCCTCCGTAGTTGAATTACAAAACGTGCTCCCTGGGTAAGGCTAAATGAACTCGTGGTAAAGCAGCCAGATATGAAAAATTGTCTGTCTCCTGGTAAGAGGCAAATCAATTGAAATAACTGCAGGCAATGATACAAACAGTGAAACTGTGACCAGGGCCCTCAGACCAGGGCGTAATAGCTTTTTCTGCATATATAAGTATGTTTTATTTAATATGTTATGTCTTACGGTAAATAAATAAATACAAGCATACGTACTTGAGGGCTAATATCTCAACGAAGTGCACTATGTGTACATACATATTACATCATGTCCGCTCTGGAAGCTAGAATCAAAGGATGCACGGGGGGCGAAGTGAATTATGAGTGGAGTGATACAAGTTCTAGTTTACTTTCTGGTGGTAGGCGGCGCTGTAGTTAATGTACTTCCGGTAAAAACTGCTTGCGCTTGTTTGGTTTGGTCAATTTTGTTCTAGATTTTTCTTGTGTTATTACATACAATTAGTAAGTGTAGTGATTAATATAGTAAAGACTCTTATTAGCTTTGCTTATAGTGCAGTGAGAAACTCTCCGAAATTGAAGGACGCATGCGCACTAATTGCTATGCGTTAGCAGTGCTACAATTTCATATTTGACAATTTGAGATTTACAATTCGGTGTTCGCAGAGTAGTAGGACTGCAGTAATAAACAGTTAGTGATTAGTCCATAAAGTTCATGTGATTTCATGTGGATTTCAAATTCGCACATGCGCATGTAACGTACGTATTCATTGAAAATTGTAAGTTGTAGAGGGCATAAAACGCAATGGCGATTTCACGTTATTAAGTTGCCATTCTCTACTATCCCTTATCTCTGATAGGATGAGTCTATTCTACTATGTTTAGGGGTGTCTGCCCTTTGAGTTCAGTGGCGTCGGAACAGTTATCTATCAAAATTGAATTGCGTCTGAATTTTTACTTTGTTTTGTGTTATTTCTTATTACCACTATCCAATTTATATTAATAAGTGACTTTTTCAAAACGTTTTTTATAGTATGTTCATAGAGTTAGTTATTCAGTCAAATTTTACCGCGGTACATATTATCAGCTGATGACTTTAGTTCGCGTATTCTACGTTGACATTATTATGGCGTAATATATATATTTCTTAGATTGAGGTTACCCTGTTTTACTATTTCACACATTTCGTATCGGTTTTCGATAGCAATTTTTACCCTGTATAACAGATCCTTGGCCTGTCACACAAGTGATACGCAGTGTGTATTGGCCCCTTTACACAGTCTGTAGTTTAGGGCATCAGTGTCAACCGAATTTTCTGTTGGTGTCGTTTATTAAATTTATTTTCCGTAGTCCGGATTTTACTTTTCTATTATCGCATCATCTTTTCTTTCCTGTATCTATTTTGATGTCTTCTAAATAAACACAATACTGTATAACATTTATTTGTTAAGACGAGTTTCATGAGATTAAAGAAACTTCAAAATCGATTTCTGTGACAGACATGATGTAAATAACCAGTAAAATACATATATACTAAGCTAACATCCTCAAAAAAGTGTTTCATTTGTTCCTCCATGCTGCCCAGGCATGAATAATATGCAAAGGGAAATAAAACAAAGACCATTAGTCGGATGTCCTAAGATTTCTCATAACTAGCACACAGTTTATTATTTTAAACAATTATTTACCGACAAATTTGAATACGTAAATATGTAAATTATCAACGTTCCTAATTAAATACGACTGGCGTGAGACCAAAGAACATAGCCGAAACCGCAGGCATCAGATGTATTCGTGGCATCAGGTCGTAAAGACTCAGACGAACACGTTCCCATTGGCATGAGGACGATACTCTTCAACCTTATCGCCGCTAGGCTGTATCGAAGATGCCTATAATTTTATTTTATTTCATGTGCGGGAATTTTAATACCGGGGGGTTGTTCGAATTTCTCGTGTTTTACGATCTCATTAACGTCCACGGAAATAAAGATAACAGGTAGTAGGAGAGGACGTGTGGACGGACGTTCGATTACGCGTGATATGGAATTAAGAGCTACAAATGGTATAGATAACGGTTTTAATATCCTTATACATGCGTGAAAATAACAGCGAAGGTGTGAAGATAGTGTGTAACATAAATAGTGCCTCGCCAATTTCTGCATAAGTATATTAAAACACGTATTTAGTTATCGTAGCAAAAGGAAATGCTCTTGAAAGGTTTCACTGATTAATTTATAATGCACGAGAAGAAGGAACCTACGAGGTTGTTAGCAAAGTGACTAAGCGGTATTACACGACCGACAACTTCATCTTTCACTTTATTAGACATATCGACAAGTTAAACGAACCACGAAAACGTTTTAGGTATCTGTCAAAGTCTATTAAATAACGATATTCAAAAGAATCTACCTGGAACCCAAATGCAAAATCTTGAAATTTACACGCAGTTCATCTTTATCTGAGCTTCGATATACGATGCAATTTGCATCAATTTAAAAGCGACTCCTTGCATATATTCTTTTTGATATTATTTAAATCCAATTAACTCAGAAACTGTTTATCTGCACATATCGAACACTTCTGAAGTTAGGCTCATCGGTTTTATTTCAAGTACCGAAAACAAATTCTCTTTCCCTCCCTTAACGTTCTCCTCTGACTTATTTTACGCAGTAACAATAAGAATATTTGACTGTCCCGCGTTATACAAATTTTATATCTTCGATTGTTGGATTTTTATGGGTCATTACTACGATACTACTAGCTCGCTCGTATGGTGAACTGGGCTCGCGACAGGGTTTTATGGGGACCCCAGTACGAGTCGTCCGTTCTTCGTAACTAATTGATTAGCTCGGGTGGTGGTAAAACAAACAGTGCGGGCGCCCCCTGGGCAGGTGCTCCTTTAGGGATGGCCAATTATCCGGCTACCCGCGGAGTCAGACTCCGGCTCGGCGTGGAATGCGCGCGACCACCGCCATAAGATAGCCGAATCTTACCCATGTTGAACGCTCGCAGTGATTTCGTCTGATGAAATGATTTAATACCGGTCGAAATGCGTTTAGATTTATACGCATTAGAAGGCCAAGAAGCGCGGGCAGGGCGAAAAACAATAAAATCGAAAACGTGAAATGTTCTTTTTTCAAGGCGAATTGTAACGTATAGCTCTTGTAGTTAAATAACAAAGCATATCATATGGTTTGACAGATATGTATATAGATAGGTTATGGTTAAAAAAAATACGAAAACTATCAATACTCAAACGTCAAAATGCCAAATGTCAAGTGAGTCGTTGACAACTTACCTTATCTATCCAACTGGCAACGTTCTAATTAAAGAAATCTATACGCGGGCGAAATGTCAGTAGATTTGACATTTGCTAAATGTGAAGTTGTGTTGGTATGATTTAACATTATCGCTGTCAAAAGTCGGTTGTTTCGTTGCGAGAGCTATACATGCAACGTTTGGCGCACACAATACCGATGTTTAATTAAATAACGAACTCTACACAAATGCATATCTCTAAATTCGAGAAAATGAGGAGAAAAATATAGATAGAGAGCATGCCAATTCTTTGAATAATGTAACCAGAATGAATTTTCACCGATTTCTTATACTGTTTAAAAACAAGTAAGTCTGCTCTGCAATCGTCTTGAGGCTGCACAGATATCTGATGAAGTTTGGCAACATGAGCTTAAATATAAATAGGGAACTTTCCAAAGTTTCTTTTTATCAATATCATTTTGTTCTGTCTAAAAAACTATTCCCCAAGTATCATTCCTTAAAAAGCAACAATAACTAGGTAAAAAATTATTAAAGTTTCCCGCATTTCGAAACCATTTCAAATTACCTCTAAAGCGCGCCAAGCCGACTGACGTCATAGAGTATGACTGTCATGTCATGAAAAACTGCAGAATGAAACAAATCAGGATTTGATATTGAAGTGTAGTATCATGAAAATTGAAAAAATTACTTGGAATTACTTGGGTTTACCTGATTATGCATATTATAACACAGTTATTTCAAAAGTCCTGCAAGTTACCAAATGTGCATATATTTTTAAGTTTAAAAAAGATAAGAAGAGGACAATCATGTATTTTAGTTTGGGATGATTTTGGTATAAGCAAGAGTTACTCTTCAAAAATATTTACAAAATCATTGCCACTTATTCATAAATATTTAAGAAAATGTTATTTTCACTTGTCTCTTCTAAATCAAAATTCACTAAAGCTGAAGTGCTAGAAACCAAACGAATAGGATTCATGAAGATTATCTATAGCAACCATAAATTAAGCTAATTATTCAGAATTGTCATATGGACGTCGCACAGTGATCCAGAATAGCATGTTCGCAACCAAAATCTGTAACGTCTTACAATAGGAATTTTGAAACGATTTTTCAGGAAAATGAAATCAACTATAAAGGATTTTATCTATATAAAAGAAAAAAAGTATTCAGCTGAAAATCGGCGGTAATCATGAGGGAAAATATAAGGCATTAATTCGAAAAATTAAAAAAATATATTTTTCCTCAATTTCTATCGTGTATAATATCCGTTTTATTATTTAAACTTTAATTGTATTATTTAATAGATCTTTCACACTTAATCTTAGTTTGGAATTGATTCACAAAATATCAAATTCACTTGTTTAATTTCTATTTTCTCAGGAAGTAGCAAAAAGTAGCAGTTGAAATTTATAGGGAGACTTACATAGACTATAGGAATTATGTACGCTAAAGATGAACTTCTAGCTACTACTATAAATAATAAAAATCGTCCTGGGCCACTGTGCGTCGTACACGGATCATACTCTTTGACGCCACGACCAATAGCAACGCGTTTATGACCGGTTGGTATAATTTTAATTTTTTCGCATTTTCTTTATTGTGGCTCTTTGGGATGAAAAAGAGTATTTTTTTTACTGATACATATTTTATTACAATATATACTCATGATTTGTAGTAACTTTTTCCGATTTAAAATTTTTGTGAAGTTCCCTATTGGACATGCTCCTCGCACAAAAATATGTCCAGCTATTAGATTCATATATTTACGGCAGATACTTCAAAGTTAAAAGGTATTGAAAAAACATATACTGAACTAAAGAAAATCAGGCCAAGAGCAACCTCGAGGAAGTGTCTTAGAACATATCCTTGTACCTCATCTATACCAGTGATATACTACAGTTAGAACATGAAGCAATAGTCACTTTTGCAGATGATCTTGCTATCGCAGCTGCTGACAATAACCATGAGGAGGCCGCACGTAACTTGCGGACATCTAATAATCTAATATACAATTGGACTCAAACTAAACGAAACGAAATCAGTTCGTACTAACTTAACGAATACAAGTAACAAATATATTCCAGCTAGAAAAAATAATACCCAGATTCCATGTGCTATCTCAACTAAGTATTAATTCAGCGTTTTCAGACCAATGTACTGAAGAACTTAGTCAATGCGCGTTGCTGTATTAGAAACAGCGACCTTCTCCGGGATTTAGAATGGATACTATGGATTAGATTATTGAGATAATCCAGTTATTCGACGACACCAACTTGACAAAAAAACTTAAGAGAATTAAGCCTCTTGAATTAGTTAAGTGTTACTGTTATAAAAAAATAAAAATATACGCAGAATATACTGCGAGTAGTGTACACATTCATCGTAAGTGTAAATAAGTCAAAGAACCTAAGGAACACTAGTGAGTAGGACATTAGTTGTCATTCAACAGCAGTGAATTCAGTTCGCCTAAAATCTTTCAAAAAAAACCCTTTTGAAGATCAAAAAATTCTGATACGATATATCTAACTTGCAGAATCCCAGTATGTTATGAAGTAAATTCGACAGCTATTTGTACTAAAAACTACTAAACTATTGTTATTTCAAGAACGCATACGGTACTATTCAGTATTGTTTGTAATTTCCATCGCAATCCAATCATCTACTAAAGAAGATAGACAATACCATAACAGTGTATTTCCCACGGCGTAAAGGGTTTTTAAATAAAATTTACTGTTGGGAGATACTGATAAACAATTAAGTGACAAACATACTGCATAATAAAATTCATTGCTCGAGTACAAGGCAATGGTACTAAAAACCCGAGTATCGCATGCGAAGCGCTCTTTAATATTCAATTACTCTCGGAAATAAAATTAATCTTGTACGTCTGTATAAAATAGAAACAAAAAAGCATTCAATTATATCGTAAAAAGTTAACAGATGCCATAAATTTCAATTATAATCAAATAGAAGAAGAAGCCTTTGAGGGTGTCCAATAGCATCAGGCTTTTTGGTTTTCCCAAAGTTGCTTGATTTAGAGCGTTTTTTAAAATATTTGATAAAATACACTTCCTTTCATTTTCTTTCTGATTTTAAATACATAATAAATGCATTGTTTACATACATCCCACGTACTGAAAAATATCTATGTAATGTGCTATACATATAAATAATAACAGAGTAGGGTGAACAATTAGGTAAGATGTCATTAAATTATTAATTTCATATCAGTTATTAATTGCAATTGTGCTTTAGATTGCCCCAATATGTCAAACAAAAGTTTGATAAATGCAGAACCGGGTTCTACTTGTTCCAAAGAAAGTGCAGACTTGCATGCACACATTATAGAAGCTGAAGAGATAAATCATAGCAGTACAGGTTTAGATTTCAGCACAGCTCACAGTCTAGCCGATCCGGATTTTCTCAGATTTTCTTTTCAAGAGGAAAAGTCCTATGAACAAATAATCATCGGTATCACTATGCTCCAGGGGACATTTGGATAACCCTTTCGAAATGGATAACCAACCTAAACCACCGCCACCAACCAATAAATGAAACAGTAAAGGTGATACTAAGTTGAGCAGAAAAGAACGTACTAAAAATGAAATAGACGAAGAATACAAAACACTAAAGGAAAAAAGGATAGGTAAAGCAAATATGCTGCAACTGGTAAATGCTTACAAGAGCAAAGTTTCCATATCAGTTTAAAAAAGGATGTGCTACCTTTTATTTTCAAAGTGGCTTGCATATTTCCTAAGAATAATGACAAATTTAGAAATTTCTGATGTTTATCCTTTAATGAAGAACAAGGAGAAAGTTCAGCGTTACTGTGAGAATAAAAATATAAGATGTTATTGAAATAGTTCGGTTATACGACTTGATACTGGGAATCCACGTATTCCCGAAACACGTATCGTCCCGAATTAGTACTTTGTGCGGGAGGAGTAATCCGACAGTGTGTTTACAGCGTGAAGTGTTTTTGTTAAGGGTGAACAGGAAGAAAGTTACAATTACTAGTTTTTCACTTTCTCATCTTTTGCCTAAAGATGTGTCATGTTAACTCAATTTTTAATTTTATATCCAGAATAAAAAGTAATATTTGCAGTTCTGTTTTTATGTTAATTTGTTTGTTACTGTTCGTATCTTTCTGTTTATATACACGGGGTTAAGTCATTATTGAAGATAGAGCAAAGAGACTTAGACTTAGGTTCATTAAAAAGTTAAAAAAACAAAATGTAAATAAGGTGGTTACATCTCCATGTTACAACCAATGTCATAACACATGTTGTACAATAGAAGCAATAAATTAACATTTGGTAGAAGACATACAAATTCGTCGACATTTATTGCCGTTTATTTTAAAAGGTACATATGTTCAAAATTCTGACTTAACTATCTTAACAATCGCATCTGACGATATATTTAAAATTTCGCAAAAAGTGTACTTCCTCTTAATTCATTTGTATAAAACATAAATAACAATAAAACACAATTCTCCCACAACACAGAAGAGATAAGTAGCTGGCTCATAGACATTTATAGACAACAACTGACATCAGTAACAGTAACGACAATCAGTCTAATCAATTGTGAAAACGCATACGTCGCATAATAAATCGCACGGATTGCACATGCGTTTCCGTTTCCGGTTACATGAGTGGTCAGATAAGGGATAGCTACATGTTATGTTCAAAAGCAAGAAAGTAATAGCTCGAAAATCGTAGGTTGTACATGTTGGAAACAGTAACGTATGTAGTCTGATATGGCGATAGCGGTATCCATGTAATATATATGATCTAAGCCATACGTATATCAAAATAGTTTAGTTATAGTTATTCACAACAGGAATCCTTAGAAATTTACAGCATATTATTGCTTACGATTAATGTTTGTAAGATGTAGAATTTGCGATTTATTTCCTCAATATAATCGGAAAAATCAAAACTTATTAAATAGCAAGGAGCATATTTAAAATATAATAATATCCCGGATAGAAACTCGTACAATTTACATAACCTTACAATTATTAACAGACATGAATTGACAACTCCTTAAATTATTACACGCGCTCCGCCTAAAAGGAAAGCAATAAATCAATTTGCATTGGTGACAGTCGGTTTTTTACTATTACGAAAAAATTCATGATTTGAAAAAGCTCATACTCATGAATCGCTAATGTTTCTGAAAAATAATTTATGCTCTTACATAGGGACGTTGTGTTCTCCATAAAATATTTTCACATAAGCTTGGTATAATTCAATAAATTATGGTGACAAGTCGATGTAATTTCGGTGAATTTCTTAGTTCGCTATTTTTGGGTTCTGTTCAAATATGTTAATGCGAAGAAATATATGTAAATTGTATTTAAGGAGTTCACGAACTATTTATAAATTAGACATTGAGATTCCACTATTCCACTATTGTTAGAAGAAATATTAGAAATGCGACGTGAAATAATGACGCCTTTCTCCAGTATCTGTTAACTAAATGTTTATTGATACGACTAGTAAAATCGTCAGTCCAAGATTGATGTGTTACTTATATGATAATTTAAAATTCGCTAACAAATCAGCCTTGCGAGCAAAAGGTTACAACAAAATTATGTATCACTATTACTATGCAGGCTGACCACTCGTCGATCTACCATTATAGCCAAAGGAGTACCATAACTTCTCGGATGTTTACATAAGGTTGTCAGTGGGACCCGCCCTCCAGTCGATGATTTATCGTTTTACTGATGAATATGCAATGGGCATAACAAATTTCAATAATCCAGACGTGATTAATGCATTATTATTACGTAAAGAAAAACGGGCGAAAACGAAAATCGAATGTAATCGAAACCAACTTAATTATAGTTTGATCTTTATAGGGGCGTCCTAAGAATACAAATTAACTTTATTATACGAGAATATGTAATGATCGCATCGATTTGAGATCACTACCACAACAGCCGCACACGTATATTAAAATTTGGGCCGGTATTTAATTGCTTGTCCGGTGGTATCGCGTTACACGTGTTATGGGTAAAGAGGAGGGCTAATTTTATTCTGCTTGTCCCTTTTCTTTTCGTAACACAACTGCGATTAATCATGCGCTATAAGTTCAGTTTCAAATTACGCCACATACATATTTCTTGATCCATATCGTCAATCTACCTTTGTACATTTAAATAATGTATTCTATAAGCAAAATATTGAGGAATAGCACAAAGATGAAAATATACAAGATTATTATAAGACCGTGAATGACGTAGGGAGCCGAGACATTAAGGAATAGATGGGGATGAAATCAGCAGAACAACGAACTATGAAGAAAATCAAAGAGCAAAGAGGGAAGTCGTTGAAGCATTATTGGAGGACTGGATCGGAACCAACGATCTTCTAAATGATGGAGTGGAAACCAGGAGGGTGACGCCGAAAGAGGAGACCTAGAACAACTTTGTTGCGTGAGGTGTCAAACGATTTGAAGAAAACAGCAATCGAAAACTGGAACGAGAAAGAATAGGAAGACATGGAGAAGTATACGCGAAAGGGTTTAGTGCATGGAAAGATGGGATCTACCCCGAAAATAATGATCTAAAGAGCTTCGTGAGGAAGCGGCATTGCCCCGCATGAGGTGTCTAACCACTATATGGTGATGGTGGATTTTTCGTTGTGCACTGATTATTTCCGTGAGAATCAAAGTATTAAAAAAATTCAAAGACATATCTGATACAATATTTTGTGCTCTTTCCAGTCAGGTCAGATTGATTGCTGTACTTTCAAAAACAAAAGAGGAGCGAATGATAGTTTGGTTTTCTTAAATTGAACATTTCTCTCCATATTTAGATAGGTTATGAAATTCGGAATGCAGCG
The DNA here is from genome assembly GCA_031763485.1 of Osmoderma eremita. Classification (NCBI taxonomy): domain Eukaryota; kingdom Metazoa; phylum Arthropoda; class Insecta; order Coleoptera; family Scarabaeidae; genus Osmoderma; species Osmoderma eremita. Next base: position 466 of record JARFOC010071457.1, on the reverse strand, counting down.
ACGATTTTATTTCTAAATATGGTCATAATAACAAAAACACAAATTATATAAGTAGGCCATGAATTTGAAGTATTTCACCTACTGCAGAAATTGTTCAAAATGTCCACTATTTTTGTTGAAGCACATCTGAACTCTGCACAATAAATTATGTTGACATTTCACATTTCCAAAGCATACTTATGTAATTTGCATTTTTTTTATTATGATGTCATTTATTGCCTAAAGAAAAGAAATAAAACTTCGGAGGAGTGTAGAGACCGAACCAGAGGGTATAGGGAGCTGAAATTTTCAGGGTACATTGAGCATATATTGCCAACTATACCTAGATTCGGCTGTCCAGAAAAAAATTAAGTGATAAGTTATACGGTTCTACGAGGGATGCTTTTTATATTTCGGGAACAGAGAATAGAAACTAAAATTAAACATAGTATAGTATAGATATTGCTATGTATATATTATATACATA
>JARFOC010071437.1:0-16132 GCA_031763485.1 Osmoderma eremita | reverse complement strand
ACTATGTGAGTCCGAAACAGCTGTCTGTACGTGAGGAATACCTGAAGCTATACAATCAGACGTGTTGTGTGATCTCAAAGGGTATATTTATATATTTTTTTAAATGTATTTTTTATATACTTCATTTCTTGAAGCATATCTATCACTTTGCTAAAAACACCTCTTGCATCATGCACACCGAAAGTTTGGTAGGTGCCTAAAACCTTGCAACCTTGTTTAGAATTGAATACACCAAGAATAGCTGCACTATATCTTAATAACACATATGTACACGGCATCAATGCGCAACTTAAGCGGTAAGTCTGTTATTTCTTGGAATTACGATATGATCGATTTCTCTGGGCACATCGTACTCAAGCCATTGTAAGTTGAATTCCTGCTCCCATGCTACGATTAAGATGAAACAGTTTGTTGATATGTCAATACTAACAACATGTTGTTACGCAAACGTATTCTTTCGCCTAACGTATAGTTGGATATTTTCCGTAGAACCAGTTGCAGTATTTCAAACTAAAAAATACATGATTAGGTTAATGGTTAAGTGAGTCAAGAATTAATATTTGTGGGAAATGTTAATATACACCCGGGAATGAGTACTAGGTCTGCGCAACCCTTCAAAATCCAATAACATATCACCACTCTGTATGAGTTATTGAAGTTGGTAATAAAATACCTTCGAATATAAAAGAACTAGCGTTCTTTAAAGGTCGGTTGAGATCATTTTATTTACTAGACCGATATGTTTATTCCTTTAACGAATATTTACTACCATTTTTATACAAATCTTTTTAATTATTTTAATTAACTTATACTTTTTCAAATTATTTCTAATATTACTCCATCGGTATTTTCCGGTTTTATTTTGGGCTTCGAACTATGAGTTTTCGACTATTCTGTGTGCTTTTCAATTCCCTTTTTAATTTGCTCAAATATTACAGCTGAAATGTTTTAATCTTCTATTTATATAATTTTGGCGGAGGTGCCTGTATTATTTATATTACCATGCAAAACAAATAGATTTTGTAATATTCCCCGTCCTATTTCAGCAATAAACTTCAATAGCCTCGCCCAGGAATGCTAGGAATGTTCATCTCGAGACCTTAGAATGGTTAGTACCTATAAGAGGGGTCTCAAATTATACAATCTCGGAGTGCGTTTCCTAATTTCCAGCATTAATATTAAACGAAGTAATTGCCATTCCTGGCCACCGCCACGCTAGGCTTACTCTGCGAAATAAAACCCAAGTTTAACCTGAGTCGAAATGCAAGATACGCCAGACCGTCCAGCGTTGTTTTACTTGTGTAATGGTTGCGGATTTTGCGTGAAGCTCTGCCGCTGACACCACGGTTGGTAGCGGATACTAGCGTATTATAACTTGAAATTCGGGTCCTCTTTGACGGAACCGTCTAAGTGCATGACGTCACCGAGTGAGTGGAATCCTTGCTTTATAAATATGTATAGAGGTTTCCATTAACCGGTCTACCTGGAATGTCAAACTACTCAAAATTCGTGACCCCAAAACACGGAACCCAGGCAAGGGCCGTAGGAAAATCTAAACCGGCACACTGCCCTGTCAGTCTCGCTCCTCATATCTGCGACGTCACATTAATATCTTCCGTGCCGCTGGCCTAATGATAATAAAATTCTTAGGAATCTCTCTTGCCACGTTTAATGTAAACGTTTGTTGAACATAAACGAAACGGATGGTGCCGCAAATGTTGGTACGGAGCTGCCGGTTATGTGGGAAATTTAATTAGTGCAAGCATTTGGGGTAGAATGTACATATGTGCGTATATATTATTTTGAACCAAGTTTCATGCATCTAGATGTTTTTTATAAACAAATATTATTTAAATCGCGCAATCACTTTCTAGATAGCTTTTTTGATTTGGAAGATAATTGGCGTGAGATGAAAATATTGATATGGGTTTTGGCTTTACTGTCCTGGCTTAACAATGTAAAAACGTATCCGTACCCAAACGACTAACAAAGATATCCCTAAAGCGGCTAGTACGGGTTCTAAGTCCTACATCTGCAAAATAACGTGCAGCATAAACTAAGAAGCATATGATTTCACACAGGGTCCGGTAGGCATGTATGACTTTCTTTAAAAAATCAGAACTCAGTAATTTTTCTATAAAATCAAATTATTGTTCTTTAACAGATTATAATTAATAATGCCATTACATTGTAATTTGAAAAAAAAACGCGAAAAAAGCACATAAGTAGGGAAGATGACATCCTATAGGTGATGACCGCTTTTGATCTCTGCACTCCTTCAGACGAGTAGTCAAGTTGTCCATACATCTTCTCCCCGAGCTGAAAAAACGTCGTATTCCCTTTGAAAGTGTATTTTCCAGCAAGACGGGACAACTTCAAAGGAGTCTATGGCTTTGTTAAGGCAGCAGTTTCCAGGGCGACTGATTTCGCTGCGCGGGGGTATCGAGTGGCCTCCACTATCGGCTGACCTCTCCCTCTTCGACTACCTCCTATGAAGGTACCTCAAGGCCCCTGTTTTCAATAAGAAAACCCCGTACTCTTGCAGAGCTTTCTGTTGCTATCACTCGTGAAATTCATGCGATTCCGCCAACATGTTACAAAGATGTGTAGACAACTCGGCTACTTGTCTGCTTGAGTGCAGAGATAAAAACGGTCATCACCAAGAGGACGTCATCTTCCGTACTTAATTGCTTTTTTTACCATTTTCCAAATTATTATGAAATGCCAAACCCTATTAAATCTGTTAAAAAGAACAAAAATTTGATTTCATGGAAAAATGAGTTCTGCTTTTTTAAAAACGTTATACATCCCTGGCGTACCCTGTACAATAAAACTCTCAACTTTTGGATGATCTTAAAGACGGTGGAAATTGTAACTAGACTAAGACTATCTAACAATATTTGGCTAATATCTAAACTTAGTGTTCGATAGATGGACGTCAAGTTGCGCACTCCATATTACACTAATCATGTTTTTCATGTGATAGTCATACACTAGGGATAACCCGTTGCAAGTCTCACTGTCACTACACCAATTCGAACGATTTTAGTCTCCTTAGCCGCCGAACAAGACCGTTGTTGTCGAGTAGCGAGATTACTTCAACCATAGGCATCTTCAGGCTTCTTGACGATGCTGCAAAGCGCCCTGGTTTGAAATGTCTGAATGACTTTTATATTTGATTTCTTGGTGCACCCCCAAAATTGAATAGCGTAAGTCCACACGGGCTTAAGTATTTGTTTATAAAAAAAAGCACTTTGTTGTGAATTGACAACCCAGAGTGGCGTCCAAGAAGCCAGTGCATTTTCTTGAATTTGAGCCCCAGTTGTTCACGTTTTTTCTTCACATGTGTCCTCCATCGTAGCTTGGCATCCAAGGTCGTGCCCAGATACTTGGCTTGCCGAAACACGTATTTAGAGTTATTGATTCAGTAAGGTGGTAAGGGTATTTTTATTTTAGTGTCATTAGTTTACAATTGTTGTCAAATTAAGTTTTCTTATTTTAATGCACCTATTTGTTCACGCTAGTAATTTCCCTTTGCATATATGCGTGTTATTGAAATCCTTAACTAACCGTTTAGTTAAGTATTCCCCTAAACACTAATATTGCTCCAATATGTGTCAACGCCAACGTAACTAATTTGACCATCCCATTAATGTACCACGTAATTACAACATACTTAATACAATGGGTGGGTACGTGATAGATGGTGCGATCTTCTTGACTTTATGAACATCATCGAACTCAATTATTATGTTCTCTAGTGCTTGTCGGTAGCAACCTAAATAATAATGGACGAGACAAAATACTAGATTTTAATATGTGCCTAATTAATAAACTACCGTTATTATATTTACTTAACGGGAAAATATTTTATTTTGTAGTGTGTTTCAGAAAAAGAATTACAGCTGTGTACATGTGAACTTCTTATGTAAATATAGGATGTGTTGGTCTGTTAAGATGCTGTGGTGTATCTAAAGGTTATGGATCTGTCACAGAAAATGTTACTAATGTCACAATATTGAAAAGATTGTTGAATTAAAACGTACACAGTGTTTTACATAATACATACGCAATAAATATAGACACGCTAGAAGCTGTCCAGTATGAAATTAAAAAAAACGCGAAGGATACATATCAGTAAAGCTTAAATACAAAAAAAGACGGTTCGGTGTGCTCCTACGAAAAAATGTTTTTTTTTTGTTTGAGTTCTACCCTGTCCTCATTAATATATGAAAATCACCGTGCATTACTACAGAGAGAACGCCGTGATTTATAGTTAGTATCAGCGTAGCTGTCGCTGTGTGGAGACCTTTCTCATTTTACCTGGAATGCGCGCGCATCGTGTACGAAGCAGGTAACAGTTGTCAGCCCTGTTTAACACTAGAACAATGACAAGCACCAACAAATACAGATGGAAGTCACTCTAGATAAAATCCGTTGAAAGCAAAACAGTGAAAGCGCTGTTAGATAAAGACGTTTCCACCATACACGAAAGCACATACACCACATTGGCGAGTATAAAGGATAATAGTCGTTCGATAAGCCGAGGTACTATTTCTTGGCCATATTTCAACCGTTTTGGTAACATATTTGTATCGCCAGTTGACCTAACACCGCTACCAACGGCTAGCTGATTAATTTCAGATTGCAACGTATCTACTTTAATGATAATGATGACGATGATTTGAGTAATTTTAGTGTTACAGATTTTTACTTACTGACAAGGGAACACCGGCAAGCCACACATCCTGATTTCGATGAAACTGCAAAGATCGAAGGTGTACCTTAGCATACGAACAATACTATTTTCTGTTTCTGCCCAATCGCCCGACTTCTGGGTGCATATCGATTAACGAAAAGTACAAGTGCTCTGTCACGTACACCATTATCGTAAATATATATAAGGTGGCCGCGTCAAATAATATATCAGAATCATTTTTTTCGTGCAGTGTAAATTTGAAATTTAGCATAATGGCAGCGATTAGTATAGCTAATGTGCTGAACATGTTACTTGCAACGTTTCAAGTAGGCAACATCGCAATAATTCCTTTGACGCTTGAAGAACTTAAGTTGCATGATACGTTGAAGAATATAATGGTAAGTGCTCAACATGAAAATATGTTCTCTTTGGAATATGTAACAGGATTGGAGTTTGAACTATGAAGAAAACAATGAAAATGTTGTATGTGTTCCTGAAGAAGAAGGCAGTATTGTTGACCTAGATTACAAAATGAAAGCTGTAGAATACTGGAAAAGTGGTAAAACTGAGCGACCATGGAACATGATTTCAGAAAGGTTAAATCGCTACGGCAGTTATATAAATGGGAAGAAAGTATTAACAGAGGTGGCACGCATACCGATAAACTACGGTTTATTATAGAATCCGTTCTTACAAAATTTCAATAATGCTTTGACGACGGAAAAATAATCCATGACATGGACGTTCGAAGATGGTATTAAGAGGGTAAACAAGAAATTGGACACGACACGTTTAAAGTATGTAAAATTGTGTCACGCAAAATAACAACATTTATTATTCGGTCGACATGTGCTGGTATGGAAGACTCACGGTTGTTAAGCAATAATATTATTAAGGAAGTCCAACCCCATATCACTAATAGCACCGATGAGAGTGAATTTAATCTGGAAATGCACTCCGGTCCAGCTTTGGGAGTAAAGGGTCAGAAAACCGTTGAAAGTGTTGTGCAATCTTTGTCCTCTACAACACATAGTTATACAATTTGACCAGCCGTTTCGGCAAATGGACACTTACTTTCGTCATTAGTTTTGGTAATAACGAAATCTACGAATATGTTTGGACCTCGAGTTGCGCAATCACTGTTTAGACCCCTAAATGTGTATATATCTTCTTCGACGCCTAGAAAGCTCACTTCAAATCATTTCAAAACCTGGCTAACAGATGTTTTCTTGTCGAATGCAGGATCAAAAAGTGTTCTTCTGATCAATTCGTGGAGTGGACACTGTGCTGTCGAACTTCAGAAATTCGAAGATAAAACTGTAAACATTTTAAATATGCATAAAAAGAAAAGGCAATGGTACAGCCTCTAGATTATGGATTCTTAGGAACTACGACATAGATTTGCAATAGTATTATTAAGCAGCACTCACTAACCCACAATCAATATTCTTTGCCAAGGTTCTTCGACGTCATCAAGTCATCGTGGTATAAGAGTGGATACGTGGATGAAAGGCCGGGACCATTTAAAAATCCTGTACAGTTTTGTTTTAAGAGATGCAAGAGCCTACGCCCTTGTGTAGTATTTGTAAAAAAAACCTGCTTTGTGCTTTGTATGTACGTGGTGTAAGCAATATTTGTGTTTTAAACACTTTTATACTGACTGTCATTACTGAAATAATTACATAGCATAATTACTATATGTATAATTATAATATCAATGTTAAAACATGTTACATATATTAATATTGTTCTATAGAATATCATACGGAACTGTAAATTTAATCTTCACAAACGAATGCTTGTCATACATTATTTGAAAGGAACGCCTATGGTCATTTCAATGTTATTAAACGTTATCGAAACAACAAATAATTTCTAGATAAATATCTGTATTTTTTAAACCGCAATCAATGACAAGTAGGTAATGTTTCATGAACATTTTCTCATATCTTTTATTAATTATCATTATTATTATTATTTTGTACATAACACCGAATTTATTTGTAAAAAAAAAATGGGAGGTATGGGGTACCCGGTCCCTCGTTATTAATTTTTTCCGCGTCATCGTTGGTACTATGTAATATACTTCAAATTATATTCTACAAAAAAGAAGAAATTTGTTACAGTTTCCGAGATATAATAAATTCAAAAATCATTCAAATCTTGTACTCAAAATCGGACGATTGGGCAGAAACAGAAAATGGTATTGCTCTTATACCAAGGTAATCTTTCAGTCTGTGCAGTTTCATGGAAATCGGGATGTGCGGGTTGCTGGTGTTCCCTTGTAAGCTGCATTGGCGACTCTGGATTGTAGTTCACTTATCTCAACTAGAGAAGGTAAAGGACAAACTTGCTTTAAGAAATGGCAAAGTGATATGACTGACTGAATCCAGGTAATGAAACCAAGTAAAACTTTGAACCATTAGTGAGAGACGTCAATATTTTATATTTTGTAATATTTGTTATTTCATTATTGAAATATTTATGCTAAGTTAAGAAAACAATACAAATAATATTCAATAAATCTCTTATTGAACGTAATATTTTAGGTTACAACATGAGGCATGAGTAGGTATATAGGCAACCAGTAGATCGCATGATCGATAATAATTAATTTTATAAAAATATATAAGTTTTTTATATACATTTCCGAAAATGCCTAATAATTTCAAGACTCACTGACGTAGACTTACTGTGCTTTGCCTACGCTATTATAAATTTTATATGTAATCAACACCAACAAAATTCCTGTCTGCGCTCTTTTTTGCAGCTCAAGCTGATTAGCGCGACGTATTATCGCCGGCTTATAAAAAAGTACACACTAAGCAGTACAGCAGAGAAAGGCTCGGCAACCGAGAAGCAAACTCCCAGCAAAATTTTTGCGAACGGGCACGTTCGGTAATGAAAAAAGTTATGGCGTTATAATTGCCTGCGAGAGTTTAAGATAGACGGGGAATTGTTATGTTACTGTTATGACAATGCCCCGGCGTTAATTAAAGCGCCCAAAATTGTGGATAAAGATATTCTAAGTGTGACTTCGAAATAGGCCATTGCCGCTGCCGTGTATTTTAAAGAACGTCTTTTGTCTTAATTGTGAAAGGGGTTCATTCAGAAGAATATTTATGAAATGTCAGCTGCGCCCCGAAGTGCCAGGCGCGCGATGTTCTTTTCGTGATCCGGTATTTATTAAGGAACGTGTCGAAATTGCGGCGATAACGCAGAAGCTTGTTTGGAAAAAATAATTTTTCGCTATTTTATTATTTATCTTCGATAAACATGAAAGATTATAGCAAAAGTAATATCCTCCACACACTAAAAAATGTATATAATATTTATGTACTATAGATCGTCTCAACCTCCAAATGTAGTGTGGGATATAATAGCAACTTTTATCTCTTAGTATCCTTAGTTGTTGTCTTTAACGCTATCTTCACTTCCGATTGCTATGTTGCAACTTATTTACATATGTCGGCATCGGCAACAAGACCTATCTGTCTGTCTATTAGAGTTGACGCTGTCAATCGTAGTTTTAAAATATTTTTAATTAAATTCTAGGTTAATTTGTTTATATATAGTTGAACAAATCGTTCTTTTCAGTACGCTTCTGTCTTTTTAGAGCATGCACAGGGTAATATGGGTATTTTCTTCATTTTTATGAATTTTATAACCTATACATTTAATTACAGTTATCACTGCATTAATGGAGGCTTTAGTGAGGAAGCTGCTTCAGGAAAAGTGTATGCAAACGTTTTAAATTACTTTAATAAATCTATGCATGTGAATGCTGCCGTTCAAGAAGCAAGTAAACTCTGGGTTGCTCAGAACATACAATGTGTAATGTTGCCCAGAGCGTAAAATATATAATATGAAACAGAAGCAACGAACTGGTTCATTATCATATCCAAAAATAAACAAAAAAAAAGAAAAGGCATACAAGTAAATGACCGATTACAAGCATATGATCAGAACAGGCAAGTCTGTAACTTTATATTATTTTAGGTCGAACTATAATATATATCCATGAAATTACTTCGAAATATACCGCAGAAGTCGGTAATTGTTCTTGATAATTCATCCTAACACTGCAGAAAATTAGAAAAAATACCAACTGCTGACGATATGCTAAAAAGTGACTTGCTGTTTTGCGTGTCACAAATTAAACCGCAATGAATCCCACTGAAATAGTTAAAAACTGTATAAAAATGAATAATACCACTTTTAAGGTAAAGAGTATGGAGGAATTAATTCGAAGAGCATATAGCACTGTAACAGTTGATAATTGACAAAACTACATCAAACATGTAAAAAATGTCGCAAAGGAAACGTGGGTAGTGGATAATTTGCAATGTGATATTAAAGAATTTATTATTCATGTAACAGATTCGTCATCATCTGAAGATCAAACTGATTCACGGACTGACCAAAAAATTGATATAAGGCAGTGTGTGTGTAGTTGCTATTCCTCTCTTAAATATTATTGTGTTATGTGTATTTGTATGATTCCAGCTATTTTTGTTACAAAAGGGGAAACTAGTATTTGTTAAAGAATTATATAGTTTTCCAAATAATTCTATAATACCCCAATTCCCAAATAAATGTTCGAAATGTAAATTACATTAATGTTAATAATAATAAATAACATTATGGGCTTTTTCGCTGATTCTTAATTTAAAAAAAGTATATGGTTTTTTATAAATTACTGTTTTCCATAAATTTCCTCCGAAAAAATGTTCAAAGTAATAATTATAAGTGCTTCAAGTTCCGCATATGCTACATTGACCAGAAATAATGTTTTTATAGCTCCATTTTCATATCTAATGTCATATACTTTGGCATGTGCATTTTAACTGTCATAAATCCAAATAATGGAACCGGAAGTAATAATGTACAGCTGATTCGACGATTCGGCAACCATGTATCGAATTACCATAAGCTACTTTAGTATGCATACTTCTTTTATCGGATATATACAAACTCTCCTTCCTTTTTTTGTCGCAACAGTTTATATAATATCTTTGCGTACATCACCAGAGACTGATTTAACTGAATAATTTTCTAGTCTTTTTATTTTTAAACGTAAAGGTTGGTTGATATGAATAATTGAAGTATTTTGAGTGAAAAATATTTTCTCGACTTCACGTAACAAGACCCTTGGCTATGTCCTGTCAGTTAATCGGTCCCTCTACACACATTAAATGTTCAGTAGTACTCCCCGTACTCCTTTAATTAACAGGCGGAATCGATTCCGGGCATCTAATTGACAAGGAGAGAGGCTCGCGAATTACTGGCCCAAACTGTTGACTATTAATGAGATTATCCGGGTTAGAAAATCCGGTGGCCCCTGCAACCGCTTGGGCCGAACGCATCGATTCGTTTATGTTTTTGATTGCGTGCGTAGCGCCCTCGCGCGGGAATTAGGACAACTTAAAAGCTCCTTAGACGTCATTAACACGAAATCGTATTTAAGTTATCTGATCAATTTAGGAAGCCGGTACGCGACTGCATAAAATTGATCGCGGATTTAGCGCGTCCCGCGGGTGAAATATCTTCACGATGTTTTCCTTAATAGTTTGGCGATTACGTACGCCGATTGCAAAATAAATTTCCGGTGCTAGTTCGAGATAAGTTCGCATTTCTTGGTGGTCGCAATGAATTTGAAACGCCGCGGTGAATTCTCAATGCATTTACGATTTTGAGATTAGCTATGTCTATTACTATCTACCGGTATTTAGGATTCGATTGGTTGTGCATTTTTGTAGTTACGAAGTTCTAAGGTTATATTTTAAACAAATAGGGCAAAGAAAATTTTCTGTGTGGACATTGCGACTTGATTTTTGCTTTACTGGATATGGACGGGGGTCGGTTATCTATGCGGCACTCAGGTAATCCCTCAGGTATCCTATAGCTCTATAGTTCTCATCCCTTAGGTTTTATCCCTTAGGTTTTATCGCTAGATGCTACCTTTGTTGCCTATGACGGTGACGGGAAGAACACGGGTCAATTGTCGCTTCTCGATAGTAGTTCCTTAATGTAGTTCGGTATGTGTACATTGCGTCTGCCTTTAAGTGTGTTCATTGCTGAGTTACGCAATATGTTAGTCGCACAATAATAATAAATAATCAAACCCTAGTGAGGTAACATATGATACGCCAGGGTTCAAGAACGGATACGTAACGACAAGGTAAGTAAAACCAAACAAAGTCAACGCAACAACGTACATATAGGATATTTATTTTAAAATATGCAAGCGTACGTAGGAAACATATAAATTTATTCGACATGGTTTTTACCGACCACGGCTCGGAGTAAAATAATGCAAAAAACACAATAGCTCAAAGAACAAAATATTCTCAAAACAAATACAAATATAAGCATAGATATTCAGATTTAGCATACAGAGTCCGAACCAAAAGTGAATGAATCATTAACTTAAGTTACGTATATTAAGGCGAATGTACGGGTTTAAACACATGAACGGGATTTCAAAAAAAATATGGATATATAATTAAATCACCTCAAGGACGTGTGATTTTTTAAAATACGGTTGTGGTTTACGGGCTACGGAAAGACGTCGTGCCAACAGACGCCGACTATGAACTAGTCTTGGGGCGGCTAACTGTCGTGCCAACGAACGCTGGCAACGAACTCAGTTGTTTGGACGGAAAGACGACATGCCAACAGACGCCGGCTACGAACTCGTTTTGGGGCGGATAACTGTCGTGCCAACGAACTCAGTTATTTGAATTGAAACACGTCGTGTCAAGAGACGCCCTTTACGAACTCGTCCTGGAGCGGATAACTGTCGTGCACGCCGGCAACGAATTCAGTTATTTAGACGGAAAGACGTGGTACTAACAGACGCCTGCTACGAGCTCGTCCTGGGGCGGATAACTGTCGTGCCAACGAACGCTGGCAACGAACTCAGTTGCTTGGACGGAAAGACAACATTTCAATAGACACCGTCTACGAACTCGTTTTGGGGCGGGTAACTGTCGTGCCAACGAACGTCGGCAACGAACTCAGTTATTAGAACTAAAATACGTCGTGTCAACAGACGCACGTTACGAAATCGTCCTGGAGCGGATAACTGTCGTGCCAACGAACGCCGGCAACGAATTCAGTTATTTGGACGAAATGACGTCGTGCCAACAGACGCCGGCTACGAACTCGTCTTAGGGTGGATAACTGCCGTGCCGACGAACATCGAGTACGAACTCAGTTATTTGGACGGAAATAAAAACTGGTCTCGGGCGCGTTTTATATCCTCCAGTTGCTCCCCCATCACGCGGTTTCGTATGGAGGGGTCGGCCTTGCGCATAGCAAAGACGTCAAAGCAGCAGCGCGCTGTAATGAAAAACAAGAATTTATTCTGATGGTATACATATCTGTGAAAAATGACATTAACTACATAAGTGAAATGTATATACATCGCCGAGCCACAGAAAACTCAGACAACTATTATACAAATAATTCAACTGAGGATTTAAAATTCACACAATTGAGCGTTCTGGCGAATGGCACGTTACAGTATGAGAAGGCGTGATCGTTGAAGTAAACGTATAGCTTGTTTTCCAGAGACAATGAAAATATTTTTTATGATGAATTAATTGCAACTGCTGCTATACACGATTTACATTAACCGAAATGCTACCATGCGGTTAATTTTCACACTGCCAACAGAGGGACATTCTTTTGTAAAAATGACATTGAGCAGTAAGAACTACCGCAAATATGATTTTTTTGCAGTTATTTTTAAATAATGGGAGAACAGAGATATTTACTCAGTTTCAAAAATCTCTTCGCCTGTTTAGAAGTTTTACCTATTTCCGAATGTACAAGTGAAGGAGAGATGATGGTGAACGCCAAAAATATTATGGCATGTAGAATTTTGAGGAAGATTGCAACTCAACTTGACATTTTTGCTCTTTGTTTGAAGAGTAGTGTTTCAGCGAAAACCACATGAAATAACAATAACTTTGATCAAAACAACTTCAGACGTTGGATGCCTTTTGCTCTTGCAAAGCTGGAAACTCAAAGAGTTGCAAACATGTATTAGAAGCATACTATTTTGTGTATTAATCAATTATTTTCCTCGTATATCATCGACTAATATGAAGTGTCATTGGAACAAACCCAAAGCAGTGGAAAATTTTCAACCAGTAGTTACCAATTTTAGCACATAAATGTTTCTTCTCTAAAGTTACACTAACAGTGATATTGTTATTGATAACACTGCAATGTTATCTGCATTTATAAGGCTTTACTTAATTTGGTTCTTGCTAAACATAGCAAAACGTGGAAGAAAGAAATAAAGAAAATGGTAGAAATGTCCCATTGCAAACGAAATTTATTGTTTATTTCACACTTGATCATAAACAAGATACATATATTACGTACGATACAACATTAAATATTTTATGATTACCCCGTTTGTGTTCGTTTTTTTAATTCCACCTTCTTGTGCACCTAAATTATGCACACACATACATACATCGGTAAGGATAGACAATTATCAACTCGGCCGTATATTTCTCTTCCTCTCTACCTAGTTCCATATATCTATTAAATTTGCGCTTACTGTATATGCGCATATTGTATATTACACCGGGAAACGAAACCCAGAAAATTACCAATTTACATGTTAGGATGTTGCCGTAAGTTTTCGGATCTATTTTCATTAGGGCGAATAACCCGGGAATATGGCAGCGAGTCGTAACGTTTACTTTTACTTTTCCCGTTTCCCGTATTTCGCCTGGAAATTCGATTAACCATGTAATGACGCGTGGTATCTTCAAGCACTCGAACAATAAACGAAATCGTAAGTATGGGTATAAACAGAAATAATGTAAATACATATCGTAAGTAAACGTAAACTTGTGAAATTTATGTTAAAAGAGGGAATGTTAGTTTGAATCGAATATTAAAACGAAAATAGTTAAAATGAATAATTTTAATTTGTATAATATATTATAGGAAAAGAAGAGAGAGGCAGTTTCTGATTGTTCCCCTACAGATAGTGTTATTAAGCGATTTTCGCAGAATGTTTTGAGAACCGTATTTACGCCGTTAAATCTACAAGTCGGGATCTGGATTTATAGCTAACAAAGCATGAAATTTTATGCTCAGCGATTTTCGACAACTAATTTGGTCACCATTACTAAATATTGGCCTGAAAATAATGAGTCGGACAAATAGATGCATGTAATACATACTACATACGCAGTCGTGTATATGCCAGGCTGCATATGATATGCAGTTTGTCACGACTGAAGTTCTAGGTCGCGGCGATGGATACCAGATTAGCAATGTTTGGAAATTGGCACTACGAAATCACCAGACTCAAAGGAAACGGTTCAATCGAACATTCATGGATAAACGGAGCGAAAGAGGAATGGATTATATAACAAGGAACGGGAGACAACAACGTCAAGTATAAATACTACAACGCGACAACACACGGAAAACACACTCAACTTCTTGATGTATTTCAGTTTCTAATCTACACGCTTCGTACTAACTTCTTGAGTACTGCAATAGAATAATTTCGGTCCTCTTATTTGTGATTTATGTTAATATTCTATATTAGTCTTGTCCTCAGTTATTCGATGACGATTTATTATTAATAACAAAACAGCTGTAAATGACAATAAATGCAATTTTGTCTTTTATATTCGCAAAGATATGCACGTATTCCATATTCTTCATATAAAAGATCTTGGTTTGAACATTGTTTCGGATCTCCGCTTTTAGTTGAATGCAACTTACCTCGTTAAAAGAGCATTTACGTCTCTAAAAGCTATCCTTATTAATAAACATCTACTTAATCGTCATACCAAATATCTATGAGAGTCATTGGCATTGTCTCGTTTTAATTTTGGAGACGTGCACTGACTGTTTATTACAGAAAGAGTCACTATTACAACGTCTGCAAAACGTGCATGCATGCGTTACATCTATTTACAAGATTTCCAGACGAGAAGGGACATAACAACAACAATTTAAAGAACCTTTGTATTTAGTAAATATTATTACTGCTCGGAACTATCGTCAAAGGAACTATCTAAAGATTGCGACGCTATAAATTATTTAAAAGATATTTTCCATAGGACGTAGATATTGCAATAAACCGTTTCTTAGAAACTAGCAATTTTTAGGAATCATTTTTGCAGATACAATAGTTCTCTTTTTCCCTTAAGTTGCATTGGTAATACCGGTAGTATTGACATTTATTTTGTGTTGCCTTCTTCTTTTCTTGAATTCGTGGCAAACAGAGTGAAATCTAGTTCTGTAGTCTTCCCATATTGAATTGGCTCTATTTCTTATGGAATACTTGTGGCTTAATCACGGGTTTCTGGATAATGAATTTAGTTTACCGATTCCGCTGATAAAATGTAGTGAGGTCTTCGGTTTTTCCCTTCCCTGTTTAGAATATCTAATGTGGAGATTGTTGGGTTCTGGTGGTCTGGAACTGTTGCAAAATATTTCCTGGCAAGTTCTTTAATGTATAATAAAATTGAGGGGATTTTTCGGTCTCTATGGATAATCAAATTCCTGACATACCATGGAGCGTTAATAACCATTCTAGGGAATCTATTTTGTTCCCTTGAGGTGTGTCTTTGCAGCATGACCCCAAATTGGGGCAGCATACGTGAGCCTTACGGCCACTTTGAAAAGTAGCAACTTCAAATTTAAGTTTAATTTACTTTTTCTATTTAGAAAAGGATATAGTTGACATAATGTTGCGTTCGATCGTCGAGCGACATATTTGACCTGATCCCTTCAAATCAACTTGGAAGACCTAATACCCATCCTGGCCCCAAGGTATTTGGTCTTCGGACTCCAAGGAACGTCAACATCGAATATCCTGATATTAGGCGGATACTAATATATTATCTACTTCGTTTATTATTATCAGTTAATATTTGACTAGATCTTCTCTACGCAGGGCTGAAACTATTACAGACTTTGATGACAGGGCGTATGCATAGCTATCAAATGTCCATACACAGTATTTTTATTAATTTTGTCCCCATGCATTTTTTATAATGTTGTTGTCTTGTTTTCATTTTCTCTTTCTTTCCATTCTTTTCTTCTACTCTTTGCCTTTTCTTTTATTTATGTAATAGCATTATCATTGGATTCAGTTGTATTCTCAGAATGATAAGTATTGGCGTTTACTTTTTTAACTAAAGTTAAAATGAATTGTATCTAATGTAATAAACACACTGTATCGGATTACTTCTCCCGCACAATAAATCGTATTGCAATCGTGTTGTAAATGGTGCTGAAATGTTGTGTGGGAGGAGTAATCCGATACAGTGTGTTTATTGTGCTGTAATGTTTACTGTGTCTAATGTGATTTCAAATTTGAGAGATAAATAAATGGTTATTAAAGTTTGCTATCTTTACGCGAATTTAGAAATTTGAATATAT
>JARFOC010071416.1:0-16134 GCA_031763485.1 Osmoderma eremita | reverse complement strand
CAATACATGGCAAGAACGACGAAAGACAAATATGTTAATGTTATATTTTACTTTGCCCGTCTATTTCGCTTTGCCCGCCCTTCCCCTATATTGCTATTAAAACTACTCGTGTAGTTATAAACAGATATTATATGCTAAGCGATTTGAAAAGTCCCAGGTCTGCACCAAAAATGGCGAATCCTGTATCAAATCCATATGTTTTTTATGGAATAGAAACCCCCAAAAAACCAAATATAAAATATCATTGGCATTTGTCAGTTAGTATATATTTGACAGTAATGAAAGGAATATCTGGATGGAAGATACGCAAAATAACATAGGGCAACATACCGTGAGATCAATTGAATTTATAATTGGAATAGATTTTGCGTTTTACCATAAAGTTTATAACACTGCTAAATTAGTAACGTTACTCACAAACTGACAAATAATAATTTTAGGTTATGTTGCTTTAAAATACTTTGTTAAAAGTTCATGGTTTTGATGAATGTTTTAATAAGGAAACAACTAATTACAAAGAAGGTTGTATACAATAACTTTCAGTAGGAAAACTTTTGAGTTCAAATTAAATATTTTAAAATCTTACAAATGAGACACTTGTAATGATTTGACGTGACTCTTCATTGACGGCCGAGATAATATAGTAAGGAGAGATGGGGCCTGGATGGAGCACTAAACGTTAAAATTGTGTGCCAATCCCTCTGGTGGTCTGCGGACCCAACTAAACAAACTACCGCGCCAAATCTCATATATTTCAAACTTGACAGGATGCACAATACCAACCAAATTTCTATTAATTCTTGTATACAAGCCTTTTCTCGCATAATGTCATTCACAAGATGTACCAAAACGTGTATACATTCTGCCGTGCAGATTTTTAAGTAGCACAGGTTCTACTTCCAACTATAATTCTGTTCAGAAAGTCAGCGCACAAGTTGCGCAAAAACAACGCACTGACGGTTTCGATTAACATATACCTGAAAGTTATATTTACACTTGGAATTAAAATTTTTACTTGCCAGATGGAATACAATAAACACACTGTTCGGATTACTCCTGCCGCTCAAAATTGTTAAATCTACTTATTCTTCAAACACAATAACGCACCAACCAGCTTTAACAACAATTTTATTCACGTACTGACTTCCTCAATAGCAACCTACAGACTAAACACTCCAAGGAAAACAATTCGCTCTAACATTAATCTACCCTACTCAACAAAAATATAGCCATTAGGGATATAATTACACTAAAAAGTACAGTCGAGACCTGACGATGAATCATTTTTACTCGACGTGCGTTAACAAAATAATAATTAATTCGGGACACGTCAATCTTTACAGACGAAATACACAATAATAATAAAAATAACGACAATGATTAAACAATAAGTAAAGACAAAAAGAACTACTGAAAACTAAAGGAATTGTAATATAAATTTAAAATACTCTA
Source organism: Osmoderma eremita (assembly GCA_031763485.1). NCBI lineage: Eukaryota > Metazoa > Arthropoda > Insecta > Coleoptera > Scarabaeidae > Osmoderma > Osmoderma eremita. The sequence continues at coordinate 14,682 of JARFOC010071416.1, read as the reverse complement.
TGCCGACTTCTAGACTTTACACTCAGAGGCCTCTATTGGTCGAGTAACCCCTAGTTTACACCAAGGTATACTAGTGCACCCCCCCTGATTAGCAGTTATGAAAATTTGTGTTACCAAAATATACTCACCGTGAATCAAACTGCAGCAACCTTGGTTACGGTGCTTTCTAGTTGCTTGTACCGAGAATCACCAGTTCCTGATAGATGGTGATTCGCAAATCGCGGCTATTGGAAATGGTAACTTGCGGTTGCAACCGTCCTATACCTAATATATTGGACTGACGTTACTACCCCTGAAATAATAATAAAAAATTGTTACCGAAAATCAGAAAGCAAAATCTCCTAGAAATTCTGACATAAATATCTCAACCGAACGGGTATTCACGACGACCATTTGCATATGAAAAAGCTTTGTGCGTGCTGGGTGCCTGTAATCTGTAATAATCTCATAACTGTTCATGGAACGTGCATTCACCACTACACACCTGAGTGCTTGTTGGATCAATTGGATGCTGAAATCAAAAAGAAACATACCTATTTCTCAGAGAAAAAGTCATTTTTCACAAAGACAATGCACATGCTTAGAAACCATTAGAACTGGTGGAAAAATTGAATGAATTCAGATACAAAATGTCCACACATTCAGCTTTATTCTCCAGATACCATGCGACTTGTTTCCGAATCGCTCACCGAACGCAGGTTTTTTCCCAGTTTTGTTTTTTTCCCCTTATTTTGAGGAGCTTGAGTCAGACTATTACAAGAATCAATAAATATGTTAGAATGGTCGTTGGAGTGGGCGTGTTGAGTTGGAAGAAAACTATGTTAAAGAATAAATGATAATTTTGACAAATAACAGTTATTTTTTGTCCGGGGACTTTTCCAAAAGCCTTAGCATTCTTAGGCGTAGTGCTTGAGTTCTAAAAAAATATTTGTTGCACGACATTATTAACGCAGTTACTTATTAAACAAATCGTTTAACCGAAAAAGGATCTTATTATTTATTATTAACACAATGTCAATGTTTATACAATGCCACCTACCACTTTTGTCTCTAATAAAACAAACTTTACACAACTGAATTTTGTCAAAATATATACTTTCAATGCAATATATCCACTTTACCAAATGTGTAAGTTAAGCTAGCCCCTTCTCACGAGCTTTAGCTTAAGTTAAAATGCTAACGCCACTGTAGTACCGGGCGCCCCACCACGCAACGTCAGCGCGGAAGCGGTAAGTCCTACATCAATCCGAGTGACCTGGGAATCCCCGCCAGCGGAAAGGAGCAACGGAAATATTGTTTACTACAAACTGCAGGTCGTGGAGGCCGGCAGATCGGACAGCGAGGCGTCCGTTATCACACTAAATACGACTAATTTTATTATTGACGAACTGAAACGCTGGACTGAATACCGAATTTGGGTGCTCGCCGGAACGTCCGTGGGCGACGGACCCTCCTCGTATCCGATCACTGTTCGCACTCACGAAGATGGTACGTTTTCTATCACATAATTAACACTAATTTTGTAATGGACTTTACTATATATATACATATGTATATTACAAGTAATTGTTCTAAGATCAAGTAGTTTTGTTTTAATATTTTTGTCGATATTGCAATGTTTATAATTTACAAAAAGAAATATTACAACACTTCCCATGATTGTCTTAGAAATTACTTGATTTTATAATTTAAATAATATTTCAAAACAGGTGCGTTAGTATATAGTACGACAAATTGTAATACAATCATTTGTATTAATCAAAGTTATTATCCCTAGAAACGTCATATATTCAATGATTATCCTATTCCTTAAAATTCCTTCCACAACAACCAGTTCATTATCAAGTTTCGTTTATTTTTTCGTTTGTTTGGACAAGCCGTATACGCAATCAAAATAAAATTTCGTGAACCTTGCCACTTATAATCACTGTATTTTTTATTTTGTTTGCGATATGACGTAACGTAGATGTAGTTTTTTGACATATCCTCAGTGGTATGTGTAAAGACTTTAAGTGTTTTTTTACCATTGCAGCCACCCGAACAGCGGAGGATTTTTGAAGCTGGCGTAACAATTTTTTTTATATGTCTCTGTAAGATATAATATTTTTTGCAGCAATGTTGAATTTTTTGTCCAACCGATGTGCTCAACATTTTTTGAAATATGTGCGATTTTTTCACAATGTATATTAAATCTTTTTCTTCTGTCTACAAAAGCGTTTGCAGGAGATCTACTGACGAGGTTTTTTCATAGATTTTTATATTCTCTCTGTATAATTGTTTTCTTTTTATGTTCTTCAAGTAATTTTCGATCGGTTTTTTTCACACTGGAGATAAAAGTATAATTATGATTTATATAATGATTATTCTTTTCCGTTTCTCGTTTGGGTTGTTTTTTTCAAATCTATTTTTTTATATTTTCATTTCGTTTGTTAATTGTTTAGCTACTCACGTTCACATGTAATGATTGCTTATTGGTTTTCACTGGCACAGAGTTGCATTGCAATGGCGCACAATTTTTTAAGTCACAATCGGCACCGTTTTTTGACATTTACTTCTCTTTCATTTCGTGCACCAATTTATTTAATTCTGGTAATTTAGAACACTATACCTAGCATGCTTCTCACTTTATTAATCCTCTTCCGAAACAATAAAGTTCTCACTTCACTTGAAAATATGTACCACTACCACTAAAAATAGCCATACGATTTTAATGGAATTACCTTTATGGCTACTTAATGATTGAAATGGGTTTACACTACTAATATGACATTCACAAACATTTTACATACATCTAACACATCTTGGTGCCCTATTTTGAATTTCCCCAAATTTAATAGGAACATCTTTAACGAATTAGTAAAGTGAGTTCTTTAAGTCCTTTATTCCTAAACCTACAGCCTCGCTAGGCAGCACAAACTCACAGTAGGATGACATGGCGCACTAAATATGGCACATTAAAATTCATCACTGTGTGTAAAATACACTTGCACCTTTTCGTATGTGTGCCTTTTTAGAATGAATGCTTGAGTGGCTGGTAATGCGAACATTCATGTCCAAGGTACTTATAAACTACATAATAACGGGAGTTAACATTTATCCTAAAACGAAGTCAGTTTGAAAACTGAGTATAACATTTATTCTTCAATTGCTAACATAGAGTTTAAGGCACTTGGTAGTGGTATTACCCTATCTACATTTGAATACCAATACCTACATTAGTAGGTTTAGTATGTAGGTGCAGTAAGCTATCTCTTTCTTATTATTTTGGAAACTAGCATGCATTAAAGGAAAATATTTGAGAAGTCCATACAGTTTTAATTACTCTTAGTAAATGTTTATACCATAAAATATATTATGCGTTCTCTAATCGTTCATGTTTTAGGAGCAGCGACCTTTGTCCTTCAATTAATATTAATTTCCTTGGTAAATTTGTATGTAATCACTTAATAAACATTAATGTATTGTTATGTTCTCTTTCATAATTTTGGAAGTCTCCTTGTGTATAGAATTGGGTTTAATATTCCTTTTATTTATAATATCTAACATTTATGAAATACAAATTTTGTGTTATCATTAACGAAAACTGCATTTGAAGCAATAGTCATTGTATAGTACTAAAATTGCAAGCACATAAAATTTGTATCTTTGTTTTACAGTACCCTTTATTCTTTTAATATAATAAATTCGATAGTTGAATTCGTATTTTTTTTTTGAGATTACATTTGTTTCCTGGGATTTTAGTAATTTTATTTGGCTTTTTTTACTAATATTGGCATGTAGATATAAAGATTCTAGCCTTTGATACTAACGCGAACACAATTCAGGTATATGGCAAAGACGTGTGTGTATGTGTTTTTCGATTTTTATCACTGATGATACCGAACAAACACACTTTTTGACACATTTTTCAGAATTTCCATATCCTATCTACCGTTAGAACAACAACACAGTGTTTTTTTACACCAAGATATCCGTTTTTCTTCTCTTCCCCACAGAAAACAAAAAAAACATTTTTGATCGGATTTTGTTTTTGAATTTTTTATAATCAATACATGTGTGTGAGTATTTTTCATATATAAAACGCATATATGTACTTACCAATTTTACTGATGATACTCTTTTTTGACATGCCTACAAGCATTTTTGTAGCGGAAACCAGAACGTTTTTCATAAAATTTTCATGCAATAGATTTTATACTGTTTTGTATCAGTCTTACATTGCTCTTTTTTTTGTTCCCTAACTTTTTGCCTTGACATGGCTCTACAGTGTTCCGAAGTGAGTATTCAAGTCTCTGTTGTGTGCTAAAGTAGACTGCCGATAGAATTTTTGTAGAAATTTTCTTTTTTGTATCAAAGTGAATTCCTTTGCAAGTGATACATTTTTAACATTGTGAAACATTAATTGCTTGCATCGGGAGTGATGTGAATATATTTTTGTCGTTTATAATCCTATCAAGCAGCTTACAGAAGGAGATTTGTTATTATAAAAGATTTTGTGTTTCCTTTTTAAACTAAAAAAATGTGTATGTAGATATTAGAGGGTTTTCTTTGTATGTTCCATTTACCATGCGGGATGAGGTAATTATTCAGCGATTATTTTTCATGTGTTGGTATTCAAATGTCCTCTGGAAACTAATAAATACTGGAAAAGTTGTGTGAGATTTTATATCACTGAAAAATAGCTTTCAAAATAACTCGATTATAAGGTGCCTGCATGTGATGACACGAATAATTTTGTCTTCGCTTTGAACACGGGGATAACTAGTAATTATTCGTCTGTTTCCTCAGTGCCCGGTGATCCACAAGACGTTAAAGTTGTACCAATCAATTCAACAACCATACAAGTTACTTGGAAACCACCCCTAGCGAAGGATCGAAATGGAATTATTCATGGGTATCATGTTCACGTACAAGAAACCAAAGAAGAGGTATCTCATATCATGTAGTATATATTCAAACCTATGCATAATGGATCAAATTTCAGAGCAAGAGTCTATTGAATGAACCCATGCGATTTGACGTAATTGATTCCGTTTTGGAATTGAACATCAGTGGATTACAGCCGGATACTAAATATTCTGTCCAAGTAGCCGCATTGACTAGGAAAGGAGACGGTGATCGAAGTGCACCAGTTAGCGTGAAAACACCAGGAGGTGTTCCAAACAGACCTGGCTTGACTTTGAAGTAAGTTACTGAAATGCCGTTTTTCATCACAGTAATACACTATTCTACTTCTTCCTCTTTAGGGTAATCGAGAGGGAACCGACAGTAACCATTGAACTTGACTGGTCAAGACCTACACAAACTTATGGAGAGCTCGAGGGTTACAGATTACGCTACGGAGTAAAAGACCAAATTTTAAAAGAAGTAACGTTAAAAGGTTTGATGAATAATTTATAAAATTCAATTTAAACGAATGTTTACATTTGAATTTCCAGGTACTAACACGCACAAATATAGAATAAAAGACTTAGAACGGGGAGTAGAATACGAATTCAGAGTGGCAGGGCAAAATCATATCGGCATCGGTCAAGAAGCGATGAAATACATGAACACCCCTGAAGGACCACCGACTGGACCCCCTACCAATATCAGCTACTATTTTCAAACACCAGATGTCGTTTGTATCACCTGGGATCCTCCATTTTGGGAAAGCAGAAATGGCAAAATAATAAAATACGATATACAATTCCATAAAAAGATTGATCACAGAAATGTATTTGAACGAAATGTAACCACTACAAAGGCTGTTTTTACCAACTTAGAAGAAGAATCCGAGTACGTTTTTCATATTCGAGCGTATACGTCACAAGGTCCTGGTCCGTTCAGTGATAAAATAATGTTTGCGACTGATCGAGACATTGGTAGGGCCCCAATGTCAGTGAGGGCCGTTGCCACTTCTGACTCGAGTGTTGAGGTGTGGTGGGAAGCAGTGCCTTCTAGAGATGTTATAGGATATCAAATATTTTACACTATGACTGCCGTAGAAGATTTGGACGAATGGCAACAGAAACCAGTGGGTATGACAGAATCGGCTGATTTGCTAAATTTAGAAAAGTTTGCGGAATATGCCATTGCTATAGCGGCTAGGTTGAAATCCGGTTTAGGAAGATTATCGGAAAAAGTTACCGTTAAAGTTAAACCGGAAGATGTGCCATTAAATTTAAAGGCCCATGATGTTACTACCCATTCCATGACGCTATCGTGGTCACCTCCTATACGGTTGAATCCAATCCATTACAAAATATCCTACGACGCCATTAAAGAATTTGTAGATTCGCAAGGGATGACTCAAACCCAAAGCATTCCCAGAATGGAAATTACATTGAAACAATCCGCTAGGCAACATACAATTAACGATTTATCACCTTTTACTACGTACAATGTAAATGTGAGTGCTATACCTAGTGATTACACTTATAGACCACCAACCAAAATTACTGTAACTACTCAAATGGCAGCGCCACAACCTATGGTCAAACCCGATTTCTATGGAGTTTTGAACGGGGAAGAAATTCAAGTCATCCTTCCGCAAGCATCCGAAGAATACGGTCCAATCAGCCATTATTTTTTAGTTGTTGTACCTGAAGATAAAGCGAACAATAAACATCCGGATCAATTTCTGACTGAAGATCTTGTCAACAATAAAGGACAAAACTCTAACGCCCCTTACATAGCTGCAAAATTTTTGCAGCGCAGTATTCCGTACACCTTCCATTTGGGTGCTAACGATGAACAAGAAGGTTTCAAGAATAAAAAATTGGAAAGGGGAAAGAAATACAGGATTTTCGTGCGCGCAGTGGTAGATACGCCACAAAAGCACTTATATACGAGTAGTCCGTTTTCAGAATCACTAGCTTTAGATATGAGGGAAGTACCACCTGGCGATCCACCACTAAGACCTAATCCCAATGTGCCTACGGATAATGATGTGAAAGTGAGCAGCCACAGAAAGGAAGCAGGAGTTTTATGGGTACAGACATTTTACAATAATACTTTTATGTAATTAAGATGTAACTTTCAGCAGTTCACATTTAGTTTAGTTAAGATATACTTGTACTGATGCCCAAAAATGAGATATACCTAATCGTACTGAAGTTATCTAACACATATTTCTTGCAAAGTTACATTACTTCTTTTTCCTAAAAGAGGAATGGAATTGCTTCTATAGTAGGTGATATTTCAGTTATGGACACTGCTGTTAAATATATTTACAAAAAAAAAAACACGGAATGTTATCTGAAATTCATAACTGTATTGGAATGTTTTAAAAATCATTAAATTCTGCCTTAGCATGTTGATTTTGGTGGTTAGTTGATAGATAAACACATAGCGCAATTATAAACCTACTACACTTTACACATGTTTATTGCATGTGCCTTAATGAATTCTACAAATCTCTGAAAATAATCCCATTCGTCAATTTAAAGCATAGATTTTACTGCTTTTGAGATTTTTACTTTCTTTAATCCTTATTGTTGATTTTTTAGTAACATACCTTGTATACAGGCTGTTTATAAATTGGCTCAAAAGCTGCACTCAGCGACATTCTTCGTTCGGTTCTGAATCGAAAATCTTAATGTTAAAATACGAGAAATGTCCGGTTACTAAGGTACGTTTGGACGACACACAGCCTACATCGCCCCGATAAGGTTGAGACTTGCAGGCATTTTAGATGTGCATATGTACTGCATAGGTGGCTACTGTCATTGCCTTAGGTTTAGTACAACGTGTGCAGTAACAGCCGCACAATGTTAGTTCCGATCGAAATATACTCCAAGTTTGAAGTCCGAGCGGTCATTCGTTTTTTTTTGCATGCAAATAATGAATACCTACCGAAATTCATAAAAAAAAATACTGAAGACTTACGGAAAAGGCGTTATGAGTCTAAAACAAGTTAGTGTTTGATGTAAACAGTTCAAAAGTGGACCCACAGTTCTGAACGATGATCCCAAAGGTGTGCGAAAAAAACTATCAACAACGAAAACGGATGAGAAGCAATTAAAGGTCGATACGCTGATTCGAGTAGTTCGTCGGCAAATTGCTCTACTGACCGGCATTCCTAAAAGCTCTGTTAGTGAAATCGTATCTGAATTAGGCTATAGAAACGTGTCCGCGAGATGGGTACCAAAACTGTTGACCGACGTGCCTCGCTGGGATAAGTGCCTCAACATTGGCGGCGATTATGTTGAAAAGTAGCTACCAGTTCACGTTTTTACTTAGTGTATCTTTCATATCTATAAATAAAGTAGTCTGTCTGTAATTAACAATTGTACCTTAGTAACCGGACATCCCTCGTACTTTGCATATTTTCAGGGACCACATAAAAGAAACATACATTTGGTAACACTGTACTGGCATACCACCAGTTTCTGAATTTCAATCTTCCAAAACATTTTACTCATCATTAGATGAGTGAATGTTAGGTTTTAAATTCTACAGGTTACGCGAGATATCATTTGCTCTTGAAATTATTTATTGTCAAAATAATACGTATAGAAAATGTTAAATAACAGTGCATTTTATTATAGGTTTGATAAAAATTTGGATATTATTTGATAGTAAATCAGGGACCCTGTCACCTACGTAATTGCCCGAATTAAAATCCATCTGTTTCTAAGTATTCTTGCAATCTACTCGTTCGAGCCTTTCTGGTGTAATATCTAATTCTGTCCCTAACTTCGTCAACGTTTTGGGGAGTCGTTGCTGAAAGTTTCTTTTTAATGAAACCCCAAACAAAAAAGGATGGAGATAGGGAGATCTCGCAGGCCATCGCCTCGACCAATCCATCTGTTTGGGAAGTGTTCATCCAACCACCTCTCTTACATTACGAGTAACATAGTAAACGCAACATTACAAGCAAAGTGATGTTTTTGATTGAAATCACATTAGAATACAAACTTATTGTTCTACAGTGTTGGCGAATGTGTTTTTCGTGAAGGTATGTTAATGAAGAAATGATAAAAAGAAACTTTGAAGTAAAAAAGAAAACGTTTCCGAAAAAATAGTATTAAAAATTCTTTATTCTAAATCGGGGCTGTCTCTATCAACAGATATCGGACTATAACGCTTACTTGTGGGCTAAAAGTCTGAAGTTTGAAAACCTCGTGAAGACGTACGGTACAATATTTTGATGTAGAGATTTTCGATTCAGAATTTTCAAGGGGTAACGCCGTACGTAACTTTTGCGCCCTGTATATATCAGCCAAGCATTCATACAATTATTCAACTACTCAATAATCATAAACTATTATCTCTACGATAGTTATGAATCTACTCGCTACCAGCGCACAGACTTACACATGTTAAGTAACTACTTAGTATGCATAAGTAAGTACAAATAAAAGAGTTTTATAGCAAGTAGACTAACACCTTAAAAAGTAACATTCACTGCTCCTGAAATTATTAGAAATAATTGATATTAATATTAGTACAGCTCAAAGAAAATAGCTTTACCGGTCAGGATCGTATAAGCGGTAGGCAATACAAAAGTGGAAGAGAACTATCATACCCAGACAAGTAACCGTTGCATTCTGTCTCACTCGCGCAGGTTTGCGCAACTGTCGGGCAGAGCTATTTTAGTTGAAGTGTACACGTGAACATGAATAAATGCTGTGTAGCTTCTTTTCTGTATATTACACTTAATTATGTTAGGCACTTGCTATGAGTGACAGTAACAATGCATTAACTATTGAAAATGCACTTTAATGTTAGCAGCTGTAGTAAAAAAATATGACGCGCGATTTATTTTCTTTGTCATATATGTTCCGCTAGTAACAAATATTTTTTAGTATAGTTTTGATGTCCTAAAACTCCTCTCTTTGTAGGTAATCTGTCCGATAATAGCAGCTCTCGTTCTGACATTAATACTAGTGTCGTTGTTTATCTACAAAAAAAGACGACAACCATGCAAAACTCCAGATCAAGCGGCAGTAACGAAACCGTTAATAGCGGCCGACATAAATAGTACTGCGGCTCCAAGTGATCCGGTAGAAATGCGAAGATTAAATTTCCAAACACCGGGTATGATTTCGCATCCACCGATACCAATTACAGAATTAGGCAACCACATAGAAAAACTAAAAGGCAACGACAACTTGAAGTTCTCCCAAGAATACGAAAGCATAGAGCCGGGTCAACAGTTTACGTGGGATCATTCGAACATGGAGATAAATAAACCTAAAAATCGCTATGCCAATGTGATTGCGTACGACCATAGCAGAGTTATACTGCAAACTGAAGACAATCTACTCGGAAGTGATTATATAAATTCAAACTATTGTGATGGTTATAGAAAACATAACGCGTACGTGGCAACTCAGGGACCTCTGCAAGAGACGTTTTCCGACTTTTGGCGAATGTGCTGGGAACTGAGAACTGCGACAATAGTTATGATGACCAAATTAGAAGAACGAACTAGGATTAAATGTGATCAATATTGGCCCACTCGCGGTACTGAAACTTATGGTAGCATGACCGTAACCATTACTGATGTCCAAGAGTTAGCCACTTATTGTATTAGGAGTTTCACTGTACATAGACAGGGTTACAGCGATCGCAGAGAAGTTAAACAGTTGCAATTTACCGCATGGCCTGATCATGGAGTACCCGACCATCCCGCTCCATTCCTTCAGTTCTTAAGAAGAGTTAGGAATATGAATCCATCTGATGCTGGACCAATTGTGGTACATTGTTCTGCAGGCGTTGGACGAACAGGTAAGAGCATTAAATTTATATGCGAATGGCACACATACTTGTTTCTTTTTTAATTTCAGGTTGCTTCATAGTTATCGACTCAATGTTGGAACGCATAAAACACGAGAAATCTATCGATATCTACGGTCACGTGACCTGTTTACGTGCACAGCGAAACTACATGGTTCAAACGGAAGATCAATACATTTTCATTCATGATGCTTTAATGGAGGCCGTAATCTGTGGCCTAACGGAAGTTCCCGCTAGAAATCTACATTCCCACATTCAAAAGCTCATGCAACCGGAAATAGGTGAAAACATAATCGGAATGGAATTGGAATTTAAGAAGCTTAGCAACATTAAGACTGACGCTTCAAGATTTGTAACGGCTAACCTGCCGTGCAATAAACATAAGAATAGACTGGTCCATATATTACCATATGAAAGTACTAGAGTGTGTTTGGCCCCAATAAGAAATATGGAAGGATCTGATTATATCAACGCAAGTTTGGTGGATGGTTATCGCTATCGCAAGGCGTATATTGCAACACAAGGACCTCTACCAGACACAGCTGATGATCTTTGGCGGATGCTATGGGAGCATAACTCTACCATTATTGTCATGTTAACAAAATTAAAGGAAATGGGAAGGGTAAGTCTCTTTTCTTAATGAAATACATTATGTTCCAACTAAATGCTTCTAGGAAAAATGCCACCAGTACTGGCCTAGCGATAGATCCATTCGATACACTTGCTTCGTAGTGGATCCAATCGCGGAATACAATATGCCACAATATATTTTAAGAGAGTTCAAGGTCACTGATGCTAGAGATGGCTCATCTAGAACAATGAGGCAGTTTCAATTTACGGATTGGCCCGAGCAAGGCGTACCGAAGTCTGGTGATGGCTTTATTGATTTTATTGGTCAAGTGCATAAAACAAAAGAACAATTCGGACAGGACGGTCCCATTACGGTACACTGTAGGTGAGTACCGAAATTTCTAAGGAATTGATAGATAGCTCAAAAGGGCCACTAACGTTTTATTAATCATATTTCTGTCTTTGCAGTGCTGGTGTTGGTAGGACAGGAGTATTTATAACGCTTAGTATCGTTTTGGAGAGAATGCAATACGAAGGAGTGGTGGATATATTTCAAACAGTTCGTATACTACGTACGCAGAGACCAGCAATGGTTCAAACAGAGGTTTGTACAGCAAAAAAAATAGGATAAAATTGAAAGGACTAACATAATATTTCCTATAGGATCAGTATCAGTTTTGTTATCGTGCAGCTTTGGAATACCTAGGATCGTTTGACCACTACACTGACGGCAATTAATGGAGGGCTTAAACAAGAAAAAAAACGCAGAAAACAAGGAAAGCAAGATGTAATCTACCAAATAGTTTTTTAATGCAGACAATAACTGCCACGGTATAAGCGTGCTCTTTCTTTATTTATCAAACTACTTACTGCCAATCGGAAAACAGTTTTAATTTTGAGCTAAATACCAATCCGTTATCTAAAGTAATATAAAATAGTGAAACGAAAAAAATAGTGTGCAAATGTGTGTAAAAAATGTGCCTATATGTATATGTTCAACATGAAGGTAAAAAGTTCATATTAATAAGTAAAAGAAGAAAGAGAAAACTATGTGCACAACTATTGTGAAGACTTTATTAATGAATGAAAATGTCGGAACAATTTAGAATAATTCTCAGTTGTATTTTTGTAAGGTGCAATTACAAAATTCTGTTTGTACTTTGATATTATTTTTTATTATTATTATTATGTAGGAAATACATTTAGCTATTAAGATGTTGCGACTAGATATATTTAATTTGTATATGGAACGAGGAAATTGTACGGTAGATATATAAATAACACCGATGTATCATTTAGTATATTATTCTCTTTAATTTTTACATATTTATGTTCATGATTTATGTGTATGTTTAAAGGCATAGTTAGTAAATATAAACCATATCATACGAACGTTCATTATGACATTTGCACGGTGATTAAAGTACTTTTTTATATATTTTTTCTTTCTACAAATGAAAATAATTGATATAGGACTTTGATTACTGCACTGACTGATATACTCTTTACATTGTTTTCTATATAAGAAATATTTCTGTTAGGATGGTGTATTTAAAATATATACAGTGATCGTGTAATAATATCATGTGTTGCTTTTGCATGAATCAAGGTTCTATAACATAATAAATCTATTGTAATTAAGTTTACCTCATATATTTCTAGGAATTTTTTTATACCGGTAGCTATAATTTTTATACACCCACTTAAGTTTACCAATTTATCTTATATATGTGTACCTAAGAGCACACGATAAGCATATTTTTTCATTCCAGTTGAATCTCTGTTTTTTTTTGTATGTTACACCATACGTGTATAAACATTTAAATGTAAATGATTACCCCTCTAGATGTCCGCAAATATGTTTGATCTGAAGATGGAAGTGTAATACGATGTTTTATACTACAGTACATATTTTAGACTGATTTGTAATCTCTTTTAATGTTGTAATAAGTTGGAGTGAAATCCTGTTATATTTTGTAAGAAAACACACTGTTGTAGCACATGAATGAATGAATTCGAAATAAAGCTATAGATTTTAATAGATTCAACTTTGTTATTTACGTGGAATGGAACTGCTTATAAATATGAAGCATGCGTTAAACGTCTTTGGTCGACTCCCGTTATATAGTCAGATTCTTTATACAGATTGCCCGTGGGAAAACGAAACAGCCTGAATATTTAAGAATCAAGATTTTTTTTTATTTTGAAATGACTAGGGGTTGAGTTATGCTTCATTTATAAAAGATTAGGTAATTTACAATATAAAGATGTATAAAATTTTCAAAATCGACCCTCTTGTATTCGAAAATTAGCGTCGTAAGATGTCTAACATACAAAAGATAAAACGAGGAAAACAAAAAGGAATACAGTGGATATTTAAGAATCAAGGCTTTGTCTATAAAATCGCTGAGACACGTCAACTTTTGATCCAAGGGGGACACCATTTTTAAAAGCGGTCGTGATTCTTAAATATTCAGGTTGTTTCATTTTTCCACGAACGTCTGTACAACTGGAGTCGATCAAGGGCATCCAACACATACCTTTATTACTTACATTTCTGTTATTTAACTAGCAATGACAGAGCATGATAGAAAAAAAAACACTAGGGACTAAGAAGCTGTGTGAAGACACATACCCACGATATGTAATCTTAAGTTGGAGGGAGTAAAACTGTCATGGCGGCGCAACTCTCCCAGCCCAGCATATGTTTCTGAGTGAATGTGGTTGCTGCTATATTCAAGCCAAATAATTCATACTGATTCATGCCCATTTCATGCCCCATGTTGTGTCACAACGTGCTACATTGGTACAAATCATAGAAATTCGTTTCGTGTATATGATGTGTTTTGCGTTATTAATTTGCAGTTTTGGACTTTTTTAAAAATAATTCTTGTTTATCTCTTGTTTTTGTAAGTTACATATATAATAATTAATATTTTAAGGGATTAATTGGAAATATATCATATATGTTACAGGTACGTTACTTATATACGTAATTATATAATGAGTATGAGAAAAGTCCAGACCTGGGAAGCCAACTACTGAAATCGCTCAATGTTGGAAGAAGGGAGCGATGGGAAAGTACGACAGAAAATATGGATTTTACAACCTCTAGCCGAAATGGATGGGCTCTCGTACGACGACTAGGAGCTGCCACACATATACTAACCAGAATCCCTGAAGTGTTGCAATGAATTGGTAGACTGCCATACGATAAATAAAAAATACTTATATAGAATTTGGAACGATACGGATTGAAATACTTAGCTGTTTGACCATGGATGCGTGAGCGACCTAGAGGTTCCCAACCTGAAGAATGGGCTTCGAAGTTGTGAAGGTAACACGCAACACGTAGCACATGGCACTTATAACAAAAAACAACACTGC
>JARFOC010071405.1:0-16134 GCA_031763485.1 Osmoderma eremita | reverse complement strand
AAAGGACCCATCCCGCATTCTAGTTTATACGATCTCTTAAAATAAATTGTATGGCAAGTATAAACAAATTTATAATGCTTACAATACATACGTACTGCGAATCTTAAAATAAGTGTTTAGTACCGTTAATACAGTCTGAAGTCGGTACAAAACTTATATTTTGTAAAGATTTCTCTTGCTTTATTTTAACTAATTTACTGTTCCTCATGTTCAATTGTGATTTTACTCTAAAAATTTCTTATGTAAGGTGCCAACGTTGTTATACTATCTGTTCGACAATAAAAAGACCTCTTAAAATCGAGAAAAAATGCCATAAAAAAGGTTGATGACTTTTACTGAATTTATTCCATACTTTAGGCGCGCACTGTATAATTTGCTATTCCCTAAAGAGCTATACGGTGGGACGACGGTCTTACTTAGGCTTACATAAAAACCGTTCTGATGCAAACCTGTGACGCTGGGGAAGAAAAGTAAACCGTCACATTTTCTTACTTTAAATATGTATGCCATCTGATGTATGATTTTTATATTATATAGACGCAGTACGCGACTAAACGATAGGTCAGATGTAAAAATTGGAACGAGACTAGCCTATTGTAATACATAAAGATAAAATCGATCATATATTGGCCTCAGCATAATGAAAAAGGAAGTTAAACTGGAAATTTGTATGCATTCGCGCGCGCGTATATGCATTCTGCAGTTACATAAAAAAAATACTTTATGCCTAACAAAACCGCACATAATAGTGCCCTAGTAGCCAATAGAAACGAAACTAATAACAAAATTTCTCCTTATTTAAGAGGAACGAAACGGATTTCACAGTAACTAAGAAGGAGAATCATAACATGTGTGACTACTACCTACTTTCATTCGGTTACGAGAAGTCATAATTAAAAGAAAAGTTAATCAAAGACACGCACGAGTGTTTTGTTATTGTGTGCAATTAAAATTATTAAGAAAAATGTGATGCAGCGATTTCGCTAATTATTCCGAGCGTTGAAATTCTCGTTGCGTACACAGTTCTCAATTTGAAAGTACTTTGAGGAAAATTAGGGTATTTACAATATGCTTTTACTAACTGTACATTATTTATTGCAGATAGCACCAACTATCGCCAAAGTCACGATTGTAACTGTGAATTTGATGGTGCATAATGATCAGTTCAAATAATCAAAAAGTAGACAACTACATTTTTATACATTATTCTGTTTACTGTATAGGACGGACTGTTGACATTTTACGACGCTATACATCAATTAACCGTAAAAAAATGCCATTATAGGCGCACGGTTTATTGCTGGAATCACCAAACTAGCAAGGGCTAGTATGACATAACACATGACAGTCCATCCACTGTCCGAGCTAGATGAAGTGTACTGTATTGCTGGCCCCATTGCATTAGTCTCGGCAGTTTGTGTTTGATCGGTGTACCCTAGATGGGGTATGTCGTGGCGCAAGTAAATGGCTGAGACATTTCGCAATAAGTTCGGCGACGCATTACCGATGAAAGTGGGTTTAGCATTCGGAGAGACGCTGATGACGCCTGGTAGGCAGAAACTCCAGCAATAAACCATGTGCCTCTAATGGCATTATTTACGATTAATTATTTTTAGCACTTTTGACGTTTCTTATGCCATACATTTCTGGGAGAATACATCTTGCCTCCTTATAACCATAGATTTTATTAGAGATGGAATTTAGAACAACGATTAAATGTTTTCATACAGTAAATAAAAAATCCAAAAGTTTTCAAACACAGAGGGTGTTTTTTTGCAATATTTGTAGTAACTTGCAATTTCTTTGATTTCTTGTAACGGAATTAAACTAATTATTTTAGTTCAATTAATTGTTTGTCCAAAGATAAGCAGATAACGATACAGGACAGGTCAACTTCACAGTAAATATAATGTATGTACAAAAGTAATATATATATATACAGTAAGGTAATAATCTTAGTCCTCCGATGTTACACGAAGTCAGCGCTTCCAGGCGTGTCTAGACATATCGCACATAGCGCATCTAAATCGACAAAGAAACGTTGGACCCAATACTTAGTGACAAGGGGGCGTACCAAACTTTCCCTAATATCAAAGAAAAATAAAGTACTATAATAATATAACGTAATAATAATGGTCGTCAAGTTTTGAAATTAACAATCCAACAAAAAAGAACACTAGAAACTAAATAACTCTACTCAAACGTTATCACACCCTCCATATTGTCCTAACATTTCGTCAAGTGATTACCGACTTTTTTGTCTCTTGACGAATTGAAGCAGACACATCAAAAAAGTTGATGTAATAAATGCAGTCCGTCAACTTTTTGATTTAAAATCCATACAAAAATCGGTGTCACCTTGGAAAAAATTCATTAAGTGTGACAGTAATTACTTCGATAAATAATAAATAGTGTATCATTGTTTCTTAATAAATATTTATATTTTACCAGCAAAAACCGCACGAACTTATTTGGCTACCTGCTGTTATCACTTTACGTGAAAAAGATTGTGGAAGAATTACTTAAGAACATAATTTATATATTTATACATAGTAGGAGGTGCACAAAGTAATATAGTGGAAGGTGAATAAATAATATTATAACATATATTTCATTATCGTATTTAACCTGAAATTTAAAACAAATGATGTAAAATTGACCATGATCAAAGACATCATGTCTGTTTGAATCATCAACTTCTCTTGGCGAAGTTCGAATACTTCTGTTTTGGTGAAACTGTGCTTACTTGTGGGGTCGGAAGCAGGTTGTTAGGTTTGGGTGTGTTCTATCGGATGAACTAGTGCTGGGTTTGTTATTATTATTTAACCTTTATACGCATGATGTTATTTATAATATTATCTCCAGTGTATCTCTACACCTATATGCAGACGACACCTAAGTATATATTTCTTTTCCTCCCGATCGTATAAATGAATGCAAATTTGTGTAGCATAGCTGAATGGCATTTACATTGGCCTGAAACGAAAGCGCGATTGACTCTCAGTTAAAAAAAAACAATGTTGTTGTTATCGATGGAGTAACCATTAATCGTAAAGAAAAAGTTAAGAGCCTCGGTGTGATCATCGACTGTAATCTATCCTTTCAAGATCATGTTCAATATGTTACGCAAAGTTTCTCCTTATATACGTTTAAACACGAATTATCATGCCTCACAAAATGGCAGCTTGTCAACTTCATTATTGTAGTAGCGGGTATTACAATTATCTAACATCTCATTATAAAAACAAGCTCCTGATATTGCGAAATGTTTGCTTGAGGTTTTCTTTTAACGTCAATGCTCGCGATCATGTAACTCGTCACTACAACTGCCATTGTATTTTAAAGCTGGAGAATCGCTTTTACTTATTATTTGCATGCTTAATTTTCTCGGTTGTCTCGTCTGCGATACCCCCTTATCTCTACGTTTTACTTGCACGGAAAACTGAGCGTGCTATACTTGACGCGGCGAACAGATGCAGTGCCGGCAATGGGTATACCCATTGCTGTCGTCAGGTACCTATAGTTGTAATCTGCGCTCCATTAATGACTATATAATACCTCTCCATAGATCGTCTTAATTCAGTCCAGCTTTAGCTTAGCGGCTGTTAAAATTTTAAACAATCATTTACCTGCCTTCAGCAACTTTCTAACGATTTCATCCTTCAAACGGCATATAGAGAGAGTGCTGCTGACACTTCAGTCGCAATAGCCCTCGGTAATGTTTAAAATCGGATTCCGTCACATTACCTTTTAGGTATGGTCTTAACACTTTGTATTTGTTTCTTGCTGTTAATTTGTATACAATTTTTTGTAATCATTTGTATTATATTTGTAATTTTGTATACTATATCTAATAAACATTATTATTATTATTATTACTATTATTATTATATAGAGCTCAGAACTTTCATAAATTATGTATGCGCAGCATGCGTGGAGCTACTCATCTTACATTAGAGCTTCCAAGATATACTTAAACGCGGAACTGTTAAACAATAAAACATTTGGAAAATAAGTGAGTGCAACACTATTATTAATATGTACATACATATATATACACGTATGCCCACATCGGAACGGGGAATTGCTTTGCGAATGGCAACCGTGCATTCGAGTCTGACTGACAGCGAGAGGTATCCAGTCGCAGTGTATCATAAACCGAGCAAGAGTACGCACGCATGTCCGCTAAATCACGTAATACTGGGTAATTTTTCTGTACTCTCATATTACGGTAAAAAGTACAGTTTCTTATATTCATTTTGTAGCTGCTACGCGATGCAAGAGAACGAAAAAGTGATTCTTAGTAGGAAAATAAACAACGATTCTTATTAAACTAGACAAAGGAAAAATAAACTATAGAATTATACAAAATAAGTTGAAATTTGAAGAATGTTACTTTATGGAGAGCTCGAAAATACCCCAATCCACGGCCAAACAATAGCCGAGCCTATCGTAAAACTCCCGTCTCACTGCTACGTGATTTCTAGGGGTTATTGCCGTAAAAATTCTCAACAGTTGTACTTGCAACTGTTGCGAGCTCGCTAATGTTGCGAAACTGTAAAGATTTTGTTTGACATAACCCCAGAGAAAGGAATAGCAGGGATTGAGGTCCGGTGATCGAGGTGGCCACTTTATTGTACCCTTCCCAGCAATAACACGATTAGGAAAAGTGTTTTCTAAAAACTCCATTACTAATCTGGTGTTATGGGCGGGACCACCGTCTTGCATAAACCAAATTGCATTAAAATGGAGGTTAAGTTGACGCACAGCGGGAATAATTTGCGTTTGCAGTAAATCCAAATATGTCATTCCTTTCAAATTGCCGTCGATAAGAAATGGTTGTATAATGTCATCACCCAAGATACTCGCCCAAACGTTAAGTTTTTCGGGGTACTGAGTTCTTACATTACGGAAGAGATGTTGATTTTCTCCAATATCGCACGGCTGAGGAACTATGTTTGCCATGACGTGGAAAGGAGGAATCGTCGGAAAACAGAATATTTTTTATAAAATATTCGTCTGCGTTAGCCCTTTCCACCATGGACGCACAAAACTCCATTCTTTCAGAATTGTCCTAGGGAAAAATCTTCTGGCACTTTTGAACTTTTGTATTTGTTGCGTTTCAGAATACGTTCTGCTGTACTTCTACTGACACCGATTTCGTCTGCAATTTTCCGGCTAGAGCAAGGTTCGCCCATTTCAACCAACGAACCCTCACTTCTCTCTCCTCCTGTTCGGGAGGTATTAAATGGAGTTGAGGCTGTTCGTCAATTTGTTGGCATTCACGGCAGTAAGCCAGATCGTGCTACGTACACTGCTACGCTGAGCATATGTGTATATACAATGTGGAATGTATGAAATCTTCCTCATTAACGGAATAATAATCTTGCAAACATTGTTCTTGCTTGCTGTACTACTGTTCAACATACTTGTACATAAGGGCAATAGTCGAGATATTAATAGACTATGAATTTGTATAATCCAACTTCCAAAAGGACTATATCCTAGATCGGTTAAGATTGCTTAAAATGACACATAGCACAACTTTTATATAGAAACCAGTGCAGTCTTATTTTAGCTTTAATGCAAGCGAGTCGTGCATTGTAGACGATTATAACAGGGTGTTACAGTGTTCGTACAAAATGATTGTATCTTCACTTTGAATTTGCTAGAAAGAACAAAAGGCCCGCCTTTATTCTTTGAAGATGAAAATGAGAATGTAACGGCAGATTGTGTGCACGTCGAAAAGAACAAGTGCAATACACATTGCGAAGTAAATGCCCTCCGGGGTATCATAGAGTGTCCTCGAAATCTCGTTCCACCAAGAGGACGTCGAAACATTCGAAATGTAGGCGAGTGTTTTATAATTCGGTGTACGCTGAAAAGCAGGTGGTACCTTTCTCTCTCTCTCTTTCTTTCATTTATACGTATGTAGATTCATATGTATATGTATGTATGTATGCAAGTGCAAATAACAGTTGCAGTGACACGTAATTTCAACACGTTATTCGCAGCATTTACATATCCGACGCAAACCAGAATGATTATGTATGCATAAATGCAGTGTGAATATACTTTTAAAGAATATGCATATGGAAACGCATACTAGTAGTGGCTATTGCCCCGTTCAAAGTCAGACTTAACCCGCCGTTTGCATTTCTGGAAATTTGCAACTCATTTTCCGGAATACAGGTGAGCAGCTGTCTCATTCGGTTGGAGTAGAAAATATTTGGCCTTTTAGCGAAGGTTTAAGGTTTTCGATTTATTCTGGAAATACCCAAAAATCACAGCGAGCTAAGTAAGACCAATAGGCAGGATGATCTAATTGAGTAATTGCTCCTTTGGGCAAAAGGACAATGAGCGCACTGTGATTTGATGCATTGTCATAATCAAAGATCCACTTGTCAGACCACTAACAGAGTCTCGTAATCGCTGAAGTACCTTTAAATAGCGTTGTTGGTTTGCCTTTGTTTAATAGACACTAGCATGGTCTTAAACTGTGGGTCTGTAATAGGCGTCTGTTTAGGGTGCGGTGAACCCAGGGACTTCATTGCATGCTCTGGTGTTTTGTTTCTGGATGGTCCTGGAAGAACCAACTTTCACCACTCTCGTAAACAAACGCACATTTGAACAAAGATCTGTCGCAATATCAAGCCGCCGTTCTGTTCAAGCTTCAAGACCCGTGGCGCATAACTCTGCAGAACTCTTTCCCATACCCAATTCTTTAGTTAAAATTAGCCTAACTTTTTCTCGATAATCGGATCGTATAGCATCTCGCACACCCTTAACAATAACATCCGTCATTATTGTTTTTGGCTGTCCACTTCTCGGGTCATCGATCACATCATTTGGTGCATTCACTGCCACTCATACATGTTTATTCAAAATATGTCACTTGCAACAGTTGTAACGTTTCAGTAACACATTTGGCGATTTTCACACAAAATTTTCTTTTCGCTAAAGTCCAGCCAAACGTTTTTCTGCTAAAGTGTACACATAGATATCTATTATTTTCTTACCAACTAACAACTGACTGTATCACCTTGAAATTTATACGTGATAGCTTATACATGTTCAAACATGAATGCTCATGTGATGCAACCAAGTAGACAACCGGGAGTGATTTTATGTTATTTTCAAGTTCGTCATCGAAGAAATGGCATTCCTATTGTATGGGAGACGAAAAGCATTATTGAAAAAAATTGAAAAAAAAAGAGAAAATCTTGAGCTCACCCCCCTGGTGTGAGAGGTGCTGCTCTTGCTTGGTTTGGATCGTACCTTTCAGGCTGCCAACGATCGGTTCTTCTGCGTACAGAGAACAATTTTCACAGGTTTCAAACTCTTACTTTAAATAAAGGTGTACCTCAAGGTAGTATACTGGGACCACTTTTATTCTTGCTCTATTTTAACGATATCTATACGGGCAAACGTCTTAATATCGGTAATTGCTTGATGATAAATTATGCAACTTTCCTGATAATGGGAGATACGTTGACGAAGGTAACTGATAACACCGATTCATATCTTAAGGATACTCCAGAATGGGTAACTAAGAATGCTTTCTCTCTAAACTATGCTAAAACTAATGTAATTATTTTCTCACGAAAATGTAACATATCTATTTAGCCTCTTAATAATAATGAGTGCGCTGTCATGGAGATCGTTTGTCTGTTGGGTATAGCAGTCGACAGACACCACAGACACCTTAGACGACCGGTGTCAAAATGTCTGTGGTAGACTGAGCAGTATGTGTTTTGCTTTTCGTCGGCTGGGCGAACTGGTAGACCCTCCGATGATGCGTGGTCTGTACTTCGGATGCTGCTGTCCTCACCTTGTATATGGGGTGGATGGGAGTAGCTGCCTTATGCGTGTCTTTTTTAATGTAAAAGAAAATTATTCGTATTATGCATGATCTGGGTTATAATGAATCATGTAGGGACGTTTTTAAAAACAATAAGCTGTTAACCATATATGGTATTTATATTTTCCAGCTACTAAACTTTTTGTTTAAAAATAAAGATCTATTTAGCGATAATGTTTTCAGTCATCAATACGTACTAGCTTTTCGCATCTGAAAATAGTCGTAACATATAAAGGTTTAAAATGTTATAAGCTCCCAAATTCTGTAAAATCAACCAATTCCATTTCACAAATCCGGAGGAATGTGCATATGCTCTTGTGTGAACTGGAACCCTACAGTTTGGACGAATTTCGCCATGCTGAATTATAATTTAAGCCGTTTACATTTTTCTGTATTTTTCTTTTGGATTTTTGCCAATGTACTCCTTCTCTTTTGTGTACCTGAGCAATAAAGGATATTATTATTATTCTTTTATTGCTGATCGCGTTATAACTTCGTTCCAGCATTTTTTCTTTTATTGAGGTTTGAATAAACATTTGAAGAAATATCTTTAAGTATTAGATTTCAATCATGAACCTTTCAGTATCGAAACGCATATTGACGACACTAGAGTGGCGGAGTGGTGGAGACACCAGTCAAATCGTGTAAACCCCAACTCCCTGTTGGAGTAACCAATATAGTTGCGCAATCAAGCCGATATCAGATTAGATATGCTCCATATGCTTGCATACACTCTCCACTGGTTGTTTCCTCGCATTGTCCCGGTGGGATATAGATCTTAAGTTACGGGCGGCACTACAATGGAATAAATTGGTACACCTCATACTTCCTCTTTATTCCGGTTAAAGTGAACGAACGTGTCTAAAGAAGGACGCGAATTCATAGTGAAAAAAACTATTTTCGATACCATAGCAATAAAGATGATTTTCTTTATCCGCTTGGCAGTGTACTTCATAACTTTATCTAACGGAATTTACTTTCTCAGCCCGAGAAACATGTTCTGTTGAAATACAATTAGCATAACGAAACTGTTGCTTGCACGATATCATCCACGTCCAGAACAATCAGAAATTTAATATCATTAAATATTGAGTTAATCCAGAAGTTACAACGTGGAATTCACTCACGGGCGATCGTAAAGACAACACGAAATGCACCGTCTTTCGGAAGTTCTCATTTTTATGTTCAGTCACAATGTATTTTTGCGAAGGCAGTATAAGGAAAGCTGCGAGAAGAGCTTGATGGATACAGTTAGTGCCCTTTCCGCTATGGCTGATAGCTGTCTTAGCGATAAGCGGCTCTCCTTCAAAAACAGGTTTAGGCGGATATATTGTTATGACAATATATATGTCAACGCAATACGTTTGCAAAAGGGATAATTCCTTAATTTTACCTTAGGCGGAACCCAACACAATAGTTCTTAAATCTAAATTATGATTCCGTGGATCGCTTAAGGTTAATTAAGTTGGTAATTATTAAGAGTTGCTCGTAAAAATGACACTTCTTCTAATAGTGAACTTAGTGACTAGTCTTTTTACAATTTTCAAATTATAATATACATAATAATAATTAGTTGAGCTGTGGCATTCAATCGATTCTGTAAGAAAAGTTAGTTACGGGATTAACATTTATTGGTTTTAAGCGTTGAATATAATTAACACACTTGTTGACAGGCGCGTGATACAGGCATATAAACAACAATGTATTCGTTCCGAACAATAAAATATAATGAAAGTCGTCATCGTACATATGTAGCTTGTTACTTGTGACCTCACTTCAAACACATTTACCGTTTAGTTAATTGTTTGTAGAAATAGAAATACGTTATGTAGTATATGTATTGTACAACAGAAACAACTTCGATAATTAAAGCATTCTTATTGTTAATACTTATGTTTTATGTATATATGCAAATAAGGCGAAGAAAAAAAAACATAGTACATTAGTGTAATTACTAAGAAGCATGATAGGTTACCGGTCACCAAGCTTGTAAATTAAAAGCAAATATTTATTGGACTAACTTCTCCAAACTTTTACGGATCTTTGATGTTAATGATGTATTTTAGTTGGTGCACTATATATTCATAAATTATTAGGTAATAAAGAGTAGTTAAGACCTTACAGAGTATAGCAATTAAAGCAATTTCGTATGCAATTTAATATTTTCAAATTCACTAACAATTTGTTTACACCTTTTGGAAGTCTAGCATATGTACAATATAGCTGATATTACTTTGCTTTTTTTCAACACTCGACATTTGGCATTAAATAAGGGATTTTCCGACATTATGGAAAGTGATTATGTTAATGCTTTAATTCCGGAGAAGTTTCCGGTGTAGTGGCATCCTGTAGACAGTGTTAACACTAACGATGGTTAGTCTTCACGAACTCCATTTAGTATTTTTGGGATGGTAAAATATATTTTAGCTATTTCATTGTCATGTTTGTAGCACATTCATGGAAAATATTGAACAAAATCAATATTTAATTACATTGTAAATTATAAAAAGTGTAGTTGCATTAACTTAATTAACGTAATACATTTGCATATTGCAGTGCACAAACATATGTGGTGCATTTTACAGAAAATCAGCTTTTCACATATTCACCTAATATTTTCATATATCAACCAGAACCTAATACAGAATTCTGGGTTTATCAATAAAATATCTACAGTGTCAAATAACGAAAGTACATTGGTTACGCTATATTTAAAAATACTCTGTTATGTCTTGTAAGGATTGAATGCCCAGGGCTATTATTTTACTAGCTCCTGTGAAATGACGAAAACAAATAAAAGAAATAGGAGCAGTTTGAATGTGCACAAGAGTTACTCGTACATCTGCACTATTTCTCAATGTAATCACCGCCAACATTAACACTTTGGTTTTAACGGCGAACCAACCCTCCCCATGCCATGCTACCGCCTGGGTTCTCATCAAATCTTGTAACTCCTCATTGGTGTTAAACTACTGCCTTTCTAAACACAGTTTTAGTCTAGGCACAGGCAGACACCTCCTTCCGAAATTTTTGCTGTAGTTATGAACAATGAACGTCATTGTCATGGAGACAAGATGCTTCATATTTTGACCTGTATTACCCTCCGGAGACGTTTAAGGGTTTGACATCGCCGTAATTGTGGTCTGGGATCAATGAATCAGCAAAGACCTCAAGACACAGTAGCCGTAAACGCTGTAGGACGTTTGGTTGAACTTTTTTGGTTTGGTGGGCGAATTCGTATGCATCCATTATTTCGATTGCTCTTTTTCTCAGCGCCTATGAATTCAACTCACATTTCGTCTCCTGTTGCAAACTTTTCTAAAAAAAGCTTTTCTTCCTCATTTTGCGCATGTGCGGTAGCCGAGTTGCACTGTAACAATATCATATAGATCTGAAAATCGGCAAACAGTTTAGAAATTCAAAAACCAGCAGAGCTCTCGAATTAGTTTTGGGTTTATAATCGTTTACTTCTTCCAAAATGTCGTTTTTTCTTGCTGCGGACTTCCTTCCTTTATCATGCACACAACTGACTTTACGTACTGCATTGTCAGTCAGAATGTTTTCCCCAGATACAATCTTCTGTGAATTTCTACTGTATTGTTGCCTTCAGCGTACAGAAAATGGATCACAGGCGAGTCAGGCAACTGAGTATTCAGTGGTACCTAACCTAACCGAACTTATTCCTCGTACTTTGACATCAAGTGAATTAATCAACCATTTCTTGCCCTGTCCAACTTAAAAGATGAGTTTCTATTGACGCGTGCATAAAACGTAAGCATAAATGCGACCTTTAAGACAAATAATTTATAAATATTAAGGAATGTGTAAGAGCAAAATTAAATTTAAAAAAATGCTAATTTCTCGTTTAGTCAAAACCCTTGGCAAAAAGTATTGACAGGTTGAATACACACTTACATAAAATATTTATGATATTCCTTATACTCCTATATTTTAGTAATGAATATACAAACCACAAAGTTGAAACTCAAATTGCAGCAATTAAATATACACTACATGTACATATGTTAACAAATAGGTGTTTACTTAATGACGAGAGAAGAATAAATGGTTAGGCATTAAGTGTGAATTAAACTAGAACTGGAAGGGATAACTTCACTCAGGAGTCTAAGGAATTACAGCTACAAGCTTGGAATGACATAAACGTATGTATGTAGATTTACACTACGTTCGTAAGCTTAAAATTAACGTTAGTGGAGCATCAGAAACAATTTAATTGTAAGCTGTCTAGAAATGGAATTTAACTAAGCGCTTCGAATTAATTTGCTAAGGCAAACGAAAGCACATTAGCCTAAAGTCCGTAACGTACAATAAGTATACTACTTTGAGCGAAAACGTACATAATGGGATTGGGATCAGTTAATACAGAAAACGCCATAAAATATCACTTCTCTTGATTTATTTGGGCGAAAGAAAAATACATTATGTAGGATCTGTATACCACACTTTATAAACCTGAGTATGTATTAGAGATTCATTAGCACAAAGTAACAGTATATGACACACGCAATGTTCGGGTTTTTCTTTTCATAAAAAGCTCGTACATATTTATATACGTGACATCCGTAGTCTTTGAAAATGCCACATAATGAAGTGTATTTCGCATAATGGTGTAATATACGTACTTATACAATGATTATCCATTAGAAGCTCAGAAGTCGTAATTTATTACTGTATTGATTTGTGCGATAAGACCGCGCTGCTTTATTTTATTTAAAATGTACTACCTGTGTGAATTGAGAGCGCTTAGAAATGGACCCATGTAAACCATAGGATTCAATTGCAATAGAGGGAATTAGTTATTATCAGATATAACGTGTGAATTGTGTCTTACTGCTGACGCTCACATTAATCGGATTAATTATCCGGGATATTATTTATTTATTCATTTAAACTTCAATTAAAAAAGTGCTTTTTATCATTGTGCATACGATACCTAATAGTTTTGTTTTATAGTGTTTTCAATAAAATTTGTAAAAATTGTAGTATATACAGGTATGCTCATAATGGACCGGGAGATTGATACGTGAATGGCAACCGGGCATTTGAGTCTCACTAACGACGAGATATATCCAGTCGCAGTGTATCATAAACCGAGCAAGGGTATGCGCGCATGTCCGCTCAATTACGTAATACTGTGTAATTTTTCTGTACTCTCAGATTGAGGTTAAAAGTACAGTTTCTTATATTCATTTTGTAACTGCTACGCGACGCAGGAGAATGAGAAAGTAATTCTAAGTAGGAAAATAAACAACGATTCTTATTAAATTAAACAAGGAGAAATAAACTCTACAATTATACAAAATAAATCGAAATTCTAACAATGTTACTTTATGGAGGGTTCGAAACTACCCCCATCTGCGGCCAAGCAATAGCCGAGCCTATTGTAAAACTCCCGCCTCGAGGTTTCTAGGGGTTATTGTCGCAAAAATTCTCAACAGTTCTACTTGGAACTGTTGCAAGCTCGTTATTGCTGCAAAATTGTAAAGATTTTCTTTGGCATAACCCCACAGAAAAAAATCGCAGAGATTGTGGTCGGTTGGTCGAAGTGGCCATTTTATCATACCCGTCCCGGCAATAACACGATTAGAAAAGGTTTTTTTCTAAAAACTCCATTACTAATTTGGTGTTATGCGCGGGACAACCGTCTTGCATAAACCAAATATCATCAAAATCGGAATTGAGTTGACGGACAGCGGAATAATTTGCGTTTGTAGCAAATCCAAATATTTCATTCCATTTGAATTCGATAACAAATGGTCCTATAATGTTCACCCAAGATACTCGCCCAACCGATAAGTTTTTTGGGGTACTGAGTTCTTACATTACGGACCAGATGTTGATTTTCTCGAGACCAATATCGCACGACTGAGGGAGTATGCTTGCCATGATGACTTGTCGGATTCCATGCTGCCATGATGACTCGTCTTCGTTAGCCCTTTCCAGCACGGACGCACAAAACTCCATTCTTGCAAGATTGTCCTCGGCAAAAATCTCCTGGCACTTTTGAATTTTATAGCTTTTGTATATGTTGCGTTTCAGAATACTTTCCACTGTACTGACACTGATTTTGTTCTGCAATTTGCCGGCCAGAGCAAGGTTCGCCCATTTGAACTATTATTACTATTATTACCTGACACGTGAAGAGCAAGAAATTAAGAAAAAAACTTTGCATTTACTCTGATGTTACAGTTCCAAGTTGTCGTTAGGTAAAATTTTACGTTTAATTTCACAGTAGGTACTTGTGAATCTCCACTCTCCACGGAGTGCCTGCTTCTTGCTAAAGACTCCTTGGGCGATATTTGCCAAGACACCTTCCTAAATATTTAATAATTCCGTTAAAAGAAGCGTCCTTACCCATAGATATTCAGTAACTTACGGTGAAAAAGGTAAAATAACTGAAGAAAATTGTACATCACTTATACTGTAGTGAAATTGCTTCGTTTGTAATTGTATTTGTATTCTACTGTAGCTAAAGATATACCTTTCTTGAGTATTCAATGTTTTTATTCCTGGTTATAAAGAATTTTATGAAGAAATATGCCTTCCGATCCCAATTATGTATACGACCAATGTTAATTTATACAAACGGAATTTGACTTTAGTGTTTGAAACTAATTTTATGCTTTTCTGTGATATCTACCCTAACATCAATACGGAGTTTGGCTTTGTTTTTTAGTTATACCGGATTTGCTGTCTGTGGAATATACAAACAATGGAACCAACGAAATGTAATTTTACATGGTTACGCTAGAATTACTCTTGAAAATGTACTGAAAGTTGTATATAATTTGAAAATAAGTTTTTTGTTTTAGTATAGCCCTAAGCTTATTTAACTTTCGGAATATCTGTATGTGGTAATACTTTCATGCATATACATAGAAATGAATGGAATAATATAACAGCTGATATAAAACATAACGGACTTATGCCGTACCGACTTTAAACTTTTGATTGAATGTCAGAACTGACTCCAGAACAATTCTACAACGCAACTTTTCTGGAAATCGTTGTCAACTAATACACTTCTAATGCATACAGAAATATCAAATGCCGGGATAGCGCAGTGGTAAGAGCGCTAGGCATCCGTCCTGGATGTTGATGGTTCGAATCTCCGTGCGACAATCGATTTAAAAAAAAAAGTCGATTGCAGCCGGTGATCGGTACCTCTCCCGGTATCCTCCAGTGCTGGGGCAAAAATCGGCACTGCTGCCCTCTCACAGCGAGGAGAGGCAGTAACAAGCCATACACTTCACACACCCACACACAGTACACACGGAGGAGGTACCACAAAGGCCCCAATATGGGTGGGTGGCCCAAGTGTCTGCGACCTACGGCCCCTTCCCCACCCACAGACTTTATCCTTTTATACAGAAACATCCGCGGTAGGTCACAAATCTTATAAAGAAAGAGTGACATTAATGTCTTGCGTAATTGCCAGTGGAAAAAATTAAGACTTGTGTGCAAAATCAAAAAATGATTTCAAGAAAGTATAATGCGAAGCTCTCCTGTTTGTTACTACAATCACACTAAAGTGTGGATCAATCAGCAAATTTTTTGATGAATTTGTATCATCTGTGAATTCATACCTAGAATCTGCAACAAAAAGCAATGCTGATACTGGATAATGCGCCTTCACGCGCGAATCTAAATTCATTGGAAACTCACGATGGCCAAGTTTTCGTATGATCGATGTAACCTCACTAATGCAGCTTATGGTCCAAGACGTTATAGAAGCGTTAAAACTACATCTCAGGAAATCGATGTTGCAGACTCTTATACAGGAAGATTGCAATCTGAAAGTGTTTTGGAAGAATTGGACCATTAAAGACTCCATTTACGCTGCAGCGAAAAGCTGATCTGCCATTCAAACCATTTCTTTACAAAAATCATTGTTGAATCTATGAATTCAAAGAAGTCATGATAGAAAATCTGCAGGCGTGGTAGAAATCTGACCATAATGAAACAAATTACCAAATTTAAGATGGCATGGCAATAGCATCAACAGCTGTATCCTGAAGACAACAAAATATCTGCTCAAGATGCATTAGTAGATAGATAGATGGATAGATATTTTAGTTCCATATAACATAACAGATGTATTGGCATTGTCAAAGGAATTAATAATAGAAAGAAAAGAAAGAATCATATACATATGTATATGGGACTATTACAACATAAAATATACAAATTACTTGTATATGGTACATTACAACAAATTTTATATTAAAATATTCGTCAAATGTATATATATA
>JARFOC010071394.1:0-16137 GCA_031763485.1 Osmoderma eremita | reverse complement strand
AACTCCTTCCACCTCGGCCGCTTGGTCCTATTGTGGAGCGGATGGCATCCTAGAGTTCATCCAACAAGTCCAGGCCCATGAGGTAGCTCAGAATCCTGTTGTATGAGGAGTTTTTCAGGTCAGCTAGGGTGGTAATGTCCCCCCCCCCTCTCCCCAAATGGTGAACCTGATGCGGGTGGCTGCCGGACAGTGGCACATAGTGGTAGTTGGCTATCTTGCAATTTGTCCCAACAATCTAGATATTTATATGGAAAAACGCCTTTCCTTTTTAGGAGAGTAGTGTTAACGTTAAACTGACTGGCTAAAATTTTATATTCCTCCAGATATGACGCCAACTTCTTCAAAGACGACGCCATAAATCTAAAGAAGCCGATAAATTTAAATTTAATATGGCTATGTTTGAATGAATAGATCATTGAAATGTACTGCTCCGTATTGTTGGGAAGTACCTGCGGATTACCCGTCCCTGCCAATTCTTCGACGAACAAATGCCCGTCATAGCCGGAGTGATTATGAAATACGACGGGGATGGTTTTCGTGTCTTCATAATCTAAATTACATTGAGCGTGTGCTGCGCGGCGAAATTTGCGGTGATCGCGCACATCTTGTCCGAGGGGATGTTCGCAAACGTGGCACGTCGCGGCTGTATAATATTGTCCCCATTGTTCCTTAGTTAATTTTTCCATAGGGACGGGAGACCAATGGACGGTTTCAATGTTTTCCGCAAGTTGTTGCAATTCTTTTACACACCACTGTACACAATTAGCGTCTCTAAAACTACGGTAATACGAAAGTTCACTATCGTACGAACACTTAAAAAATAACCTACACTATATGGCACATGTTTATGAGTTAATCTAGTATCGTTGTTGGGGCACAACAAATACTCAAAGTCCGCGTATATCGCGAAGGAGGCAGTTAACTTATTTTTATAATTTTTGAATTTTATTGTTTTGTCCTGGGGGAACGACACTTTACTAAAGTTTGTGTTCGCGCACTCTACACTGTGTTTACGCAGTTTACCTTCCGAATGAAAATAATGTAGGTAGCGGTCGCAAAAGAACTTTTTGCCGTGATGTGTAGCTAATTGTTTAGATACTAATCTGCTTAGTTCTTTGATCCACACGTAGTGGCACTGGGTGTGGTCTTTCTGGTCTTGTATTAGAAGCAGGTTTACGTGTTTGTTCATCGACAATTTCGTCAGACGGATGCGGGCGCATTTCAGTTTCTCGTCCGGAGCGTACACGTTAATACTTATGGTGTTTAATTTTTCAAATTTTTTAATGTCACCGCGTTGAGTGGGGAAAGGAATACCGGTCATATTGAACACGTCCATATAGTTGGGGTAGCTGGCGGTGCGGTCGGCATGTGCTTGGATGGGATATAATGCTGACACAACGGCCCACGCGAAACATGCATCGTTGTATAAGTTTTTGACGTTAAGGCACGCTTGTTTCCGTTGTATTTTCGGCGGCAGCGGTAAATATGAGCCGACGCGTTATGGTGTATATTTGTTGATATTTACATCTAAATTTACAATCGAGATCAAGCTCCAACCATTATCCCGCTCCTATAATATAAAGAAAAATGTTATTATTCAGTATTATGATATATTGAGTGTTACTTACTTGAAATTCTTTCAGATCGCCTAAAATTACACCTTGAACGTATTCGACGTAGCACACATCCAAATATGCGTCTGCATTAATAATTTAATTTTTTTGGTGTTAAAATTCTTAAATGCTTCCGCGTCCCCGAGTTTAAATTTTCTGCAGAATGTATTATCGTATTATGACTTTTAAAAACGGCTCTTTCTTGAGCTCGTTTTTAATGCGTCGAACGAACATACTTTTTGCATCGTCTAAAAATGTTATTGGGTCGGTATGTCGCAAATTAGTAATGCATCCGGTTCGGATGCGGCTTTTGGAGGCTGATTTTACTTCGTGCCATCGAACACGTTCGCTTTTCTTCACCTTGCCGGCACCATGTGTTTTTAACGTTTTAAAATACGTCCGGTATTCCAACATTTTCCCCAGCGCGGTCTGAATGCTGTTCTTCGCCCCAACATCGGATGCCTCTTTCATTAGGCGATTCAATATTCTAATATTGTCGGAACATATCTTTATGAAGTTGGAAACATCATCTCCTCGACGTACCAACTTCGCCACTTGGTCCATTGTTTTCAACATTGTACTGGCCATGATTACAAAAAAGAAGGATAAATTATATTTCACAAACCATTAGAAGATATAAAAAATATAATAATGGGCAATTAAACGATATAAAAATTTAAAAAAGACAATACATACGTGTAATGATTCTTGCGGATAACTGCAATTAAACATCACTGTCAACTTTAGCACGGTTCAAGTGCCACTGTGCGTTTGTCTGAAATCGGGGGTGTTTATACCTAGTAAATATCGCCGAATTCGTGGAATCTGCTGTCTGGACAAAGGAAATTTTCTTTCTTGGAAGCGTTGCGAGTATCATCACGTCTGACCGTCTAGCTTTGTTTGTGTATAATTGCGTAACAACGCACGTACCTGACAACCGGTTAATTTGTATGCGGAATTTGTTTTGGTTCAGACGGCGTAGATGGGGGCGTTTACCTGCACTATGTAATAAGATTAGGTATGCACGTATTAGCGGGGAAAAAATCAGGTTTTAACGTGTTAAGCATATATATCTATATGGGGTTGTTTTGTAACTAATTAATATTCAGGTCGAATATATCTGCTCGACATTATATTGCTTGACCCTAATTAATATTCACAGCACATATTGCTAGTATTGGAATGTATAGCTGTGTATTAGCGGAAAGAAATCAGGTTCTAACGTGTATTGCATGCTTCGTAACTGAAATTTCGTATATGTGGTCGTCATTATATTGCGAGTCTGAACGTGCATTTGAACCTAATTAATATTCAGAGCACATATTTTTGTGCATTAACAGCCGGCTGCGTAAGCCGCCTCCAGGCTGCGCGGGCTCCATAGGTAGATCCCTCCGCCCCCAAAGCTTACCGCTAGGAAGCCCTATCGCGGGACCTGGGGGAGCGTGGAGTCGTCGCCACCGTGAAGTTAGCCGCGAACCCCGCTCCCGGGAAGGAATGCTCCTCGGGGCCGTCCGCGAAGCCCTCCGCCGCCCGCCCGCAACCTCCGAGGGACCTGGGGGACGAGTGCCCTTAAAAGTGGCCCCGTACGCTCATGGTTTAACTATTCTTATACTATCACTGTCACTGTTACATATTTTAATATCGCAATCAAGATACTGCTTCGACTCTGATTCCAAGTTATTTTGCTTGGGATTTATATTAGTTTTCTTATACGTGCTTGAGTTGGTTATCTGTCTGGTTTCTATCGGGTCATTAAAATAATAAGGTGCATGTACAAGGTGCCATCTATTTCTACGAAATAAACCTCCATCTGTTTGGATTTGGTATGACCTGGGTGCGTTGCATATTCCTACAATTTTCCCGTACTTTCTAATGTTGATTACCCATACCGAATCCCCTACTCGTAAGGAAGACATATCCTTTGTATTATGACGAGAATTATAATTTTCAGTAGTTTTAGCTTTGTTCTCTTCATCCCTTTTAATTAATTTAGGGTCAATAACCTTAGATAAATTGCTAGGAAGCTGCAGCAAATTTGTTTTTATTTTCCTACACATGAGTAATTCTGCCGGAGAAATGCCTGATTGTAGAGGTGTTGTGCGGTAAGGCAGGAGAGCAATGAAGATATCATCTTTGTTTTTCTTAATTAAATGCTTGACTCTCTGTACCGTTCTTTCTACAAGGTCATTACTTTGTGGAACATATAGACTACTGGTAAAATGGCTAAAATTATATTCCATCGTAAAATGTTTAAATAAGGTCTGAAACTGCAGTATCGAATACCGTATCTTGCACAAAGTTCTTTGATTTTTAATATTATTGTATTTCAATATTATTGTATTCATGTTCATGGAATTCAATTAAAAATTTCGAAGAAAACGTGAAAAACAATGTACTGCAATGAGATACCATTTGTCGAGTTTAAAAAGATCTACGGCAATTTTCTGACACGGACGGGTCATTACTTAGTCTTTTAAAAATGTTTGTTTTTTGTTTGTGCGATTTTCAACGCATAAGGGACAACTTCGCACTAGGTTCTCGATTTGTGCGGATAAACCTAACCACCAGACACTCAACTTTGCGCGATCTCGACATTTTACTATTCCCAAATGTCCTGTATGAATAAAATCGAAACATTTTGGTTTTAAATTCTCTAGTATTACTATACGATTGTTTTTCAACACAAAATTTTCAACAAAAGAAATATATCTAATCGGGTATTAAGGTACTCGGTGGTAATTCTGATCGATTAGGACAATCGGTTAAACTATACTCTTTCGGCTTCTGGATTATAGGATGATAAAACAAATTTTGTTTTTTTGTACATGGGTGCAATCTCTTCAAATATACCCCAGTACGGGCCACCTTTGAATCTGCTTGGGGAAGATTAGAACATACCCCATAGATGATGTGTTATAACTACTTAAATCTACATTGAACATAAAAATAGCCCTAGTTCGATTGCTTCCACCGATACTTGATGAGGATGGTAGTTTTTTTTTACTATGTCGTCGACATTTACATCGCTAACCTCAGAGTTGTCCGGAAAATAATACTTCGAAACATCATGTTGCTTAGCTATTGTTATTTTGAGGTATTTGATTCGATATTCAAAATTGTCATGTTTTTTAATAATTTTACCCACATAGTATTTGACTGTGTTTTTTTTAAAACTGAACCAAAACAAAATCTTTTTCTTTGAAATTTTTTGGTTCTTCCAGCTTCTACTCAATGTCAGTTTCCTCCTCTGGGAAATCATCAGATTCATAGTGCACCGAGTAATTATCACCACTTTTACTTGACTCTTCCGTATTGTTGCTCTTGCTTGTGCGCACGGGCACGGGTTCTCTGTCCCAGTTAAGAATCGTTTGCGTTTCATATTTTTTGATAAATGTGCCGAAGTTTATTTTTCGATCTTTTGTTTTTTTGGTGTGTAGTTGAAAATTCTTGGTTTCTGTCCCTTTCGGGTTTGTCTTCTCTTGATTTTTGGTTCAGCTTTGGAAAAGGTACAAATTGCGGGGTTATTGGGACATCTTCTTTATAACTTGATGGTGAGGGATCGTCGCGGTTTGAAGTTGAAGCATTGTGGGCCGTATTTTCTTTGTTTGATGCAGCTTCGTAGTGCTTTTTTAATGGTGTTTCGGTTTCAGTAACAGTTGGATCACGGTCAGTCACAGATGCTGGTTCAAAATCATCATCGCGGATTGCGTTTCTAGAAAACGGCCAAATGCTATGCTTGGCAAATCTGGCTATGATGGTTCTCATTGTAAAAGAATTAACATAGGCCCTATTAGCTGCAGCAGCTAGGTGATGAATTGTAAAAGTTTTGACCGGATCGTTTCGACTAATCGTTCTGTGCCATCGAAAGTTTACTTTTGAAAGGTCCCATTACAGATGTATCTAGTGGTTATAGTGTATGATAGATAGATAGATTTATTTCCATAACATAATACATGTATTGGTATTGTCAACACTAAACAACTAAAGCAACTACATATGTAAATGGGACTCTTTACAACACATTTAAAATTTCGTATTAAAATTTTCGTCAAAGGTGTAAATTGATTTTGCCAGTAACATCTCCTTCATTTTTAGTTTAAATTTCTTCTCTTCCATTTCTTTCATATCATCAGATAAATGGTTATAGAATTGGAACCCGTAATAATTTGGTAATTGGTATGGTATTCAGTATTTGTTCTTGCCTCTCGTGTCATGCTTGTGCAGTTCTATAATTTGTGTAAATTGGTCCTTACATTTGTGCACATATTCCAGACATTGTAAAATGTATGTAGATGTTAATGTTAATATGTTTTGTTTTATAAATAAATTTCTACAGGAGTCCATATATTTAGTATCGCTTCCTTTTGTTTGAGGAAAATTTTATGGGTCTCAAGCGCGTGTCCCCAAAATAGTATTCCATACATTGCATGTGAATGGAATAATGCGAAATAAGCTATCTTTGCCGCTTCTCTCGGATAATGGACATAGCCCATTATCCGCCTTATCACATAAATTGCTGAAGCTAATTTTTTTGTTATTTCGTTTACATGATGTTTGTAACTTAAATTATGTGATATTTGTAGTCCCTGGAACTACACAGTCTTTTTCTCAGCCTCTGGCAGGTGCTACATGGTAAGCACCAACTTTTGTGTCTTTGTTTCATTTAAATGTAATCCATTTCCCATGAACCACTCCTGTGCTTCCAACAACGCTGCTTTTGCTCTATTCAACGCGATCTCCACTGTTGGTCCTCGTGTCACAATTGAAGTATCATCCGCAAACACACACAAGCCATCGCAGCTCACACTTCCCGGGATATCATTGATGTACAACAAAAATAGCTAGGGTCCCAACACTGATCCTTGTCGAACACCTCTATCTATTTTCATGGCTTTCGATCTTGAACCTTCATATATTGTTATTTGTTCTCTTTGCGTTAGGTACGGTTTTATTAATTTATAGGTATTTCCTCGTATTCCATAGAAATCCATCTTCTCCAGTAACGCGCTGTAATGCACACTATCGAACGCCTTTGTGAGGTCACAACAAGTTAGTACTAAATCTTCACCACCATTAAATGCTGAACCAAGTCCAGAAATGCTGTTGTCGTAGACCTTTTCTTTCTGTACCTATGCTGATGTTTGGCAAACACTTCATTCTTTTCCAAAAAGCTTACCAGCCTTGTTTTAATTGCCACCTCGAATATTTTGGAAAGAGTGGGTACTATGGCTATGGGCATGTAATTGCTCGGATCTGTCTTTTCGCCTTTTTTGTATATGCGTATAATTCTAGAAAGCTTTAGCTCCCCGGGGTAAGTGTGGAGAGTGTGTAGAGTGTGGAGGAAGAGTGACTAAAACCATCCTATATTACTTTGCACAAACAATAGCGTCGAAAGTGTAACAGGTGTCATGGTTGTAAAGTGATATGATAATTTTGTTCTGTTGAGTACACCTCGTAAATTTCTGTATGTGCTCGAAAACCTTTGAAGATAACGGACCTGTCATTCAACTGCTCGTCGGACTGTTCACAAGACCAAGGCACTAGCACGACGAAATATAAAAACAGGCGAAATTGAATTTCCACTTTGATTTACACATTTTTATCAATTGACCTCTTTCTGCAGAGACAACCTGTCCAACCTGCTTGGTTCCTTTTTTGGCCACAATATTTGGAGCTTCTACAACAGTTGTTATCCCGGTCTCATCGAGGTTGTAAATATTTTCTAGTCTTAATTTTAGTAAAACCAGTGGCTCTAGCCAGGCTGGTATTTTCGGCCTTCCTATGAGAAAGTTCCGTATGCCTCTTCATAAACCCCTTTACCCAATCAATTCCAGCAATTTTTTTTTGGATCCCATGACTTTGGGTAACGACATTTAAGGAGGTTGGCTTAATCATAAGCCACCTTTCTAATTTGAGTGTAGGTCAAGCTATAACACATTCTAGCGGATTTAAGAATATATTCTTTCATGTAAATTTTTTGTTGGGTCGTAAATACTTGTTGTCTGGTATATTTACTCGAATAAGGTACTACTACCTATATCAGTGTTCTTTTTAATTCGAGTATGAAGAGTGATATGTAAAACCCCAAAAGTTGATGCTGCCATACGCAAGAATATTGAGCCATCTGTTACAGCCTGTACAGCCCCCTCCGTATCTTCCTCAACCACATCTGCTTTAGTTCGCTTCTTAACATAGGTTCGCACCATCTTGTGTTAAGGTCGAAACAGAATGCACTTTGAACAACGGCGTTTGACGGCTACAAACGGTAATACAAAACACCAGTGAAGCTAATGCACAGATTCAGGAAATTTTCAAATGCACACGATTCGATCAACTGGTTTATGAACTACTACTAAGGCTAATGAAATATCAGTTAACAAAGAAATCATTAGGCCATTTTGAATGCAGACTCGCATTAACGTTAACGTAAGTACTGGAAAAATTTACGTTGCATTATATACATATGTTCACTGTTTAGTTATCTGTCCCAAACAGTATCGTACCAGTATTTGGCATGGAGCTTTCACATGGACCGTTCCACAGTACGAGAAATAATACTAGACATGTGAGCTCCTATGGCAAGTTTTAACACCCATATATGTAAGTCCTCCGAATGATTGTGATTTAAATGAAGTAACGAAAGAATTTTGGAACAAATGGCATATGTCCAAATGTGTGGGCTCTATTGATGGGAAGCACTCCAAAAAGTGGTTCTGAATTTTTTAAGTATAAAAAAAACATTTATCGTTTTAATGGCACCATGTGATGCCAATTATATTTTCATCTATATAGATATTGCTGCATATGGTAGTTAAAGTGATGGAGGTAAAATAATGAGTAGGAAAATGCATATGTACCTTATTTATATAAATGTAGGGGTGCTGCAAAACTCTACATTTGGCCAGGCATTGTTTAGTGAGAAATTACCTCTGCCTGAAGAAAGCTAATTGAAAAATGGTGATAAGAAATTTCCACACTATTTTGTAGCTGATGCTGCTTTTCCATTAAAAAGCAATATAATGAAACCATTTCCCGGACAATATTTGCATCAGAGGAAAAGAATATTCAATTATCGCCTCTCACGGGCAAGACGTGTTATAGAAAACAGTTTTGGGATACTTATGTCTAGATGTAGAATCTTACAAACGACAATTAACTCTTCACCTAAAAATTGTGAAAAAATTGTTCTGGCTTGCATTGTTCTACATAATCTTATAATACCTGTTGATAAAAGCAAAACTTACTGTCCCAACAATTATATAGACTGGGAAGATGATAATGGAAGTATAGGAGAATGGAGAGATCCTCTCCGATCAGCAAGATTTGGATCCAACAATGCCACGAGAAATGCATTCAGTTTGAGAGAAACCCTAGCAGGCTATTTTTTGTCTGAGGGTGCCAGTCCCTTTTCAGTATAATTGTTGGGGTTACTACTGGTATCGGGCTTGTGGATGGTGAAGGACTAACAACATCAGTAGCCCAACAACGTACCACAGAATCATTATTATTGTCAACATAATTAAAATTGTCAAAATCACTAAACTGACACTCAACGTCATTTTAGTCCACGTTTCGGACACCAAGTAAATTTAATTTTGCAGTAGAAATACATGATTCGGAGAGACAGCTTAACTTCCATTACCTACACTGAACAGCAGGGACTTAGCCTGCGGAGGAATACTAAGAATGGGGCTTCAAACCTTTTGACCATCATATGTTTGATCAAACATCAAATTCACACTTTCAATTCGAAAGTCGTTGACGTACCGTATTTCCAATTTAATTGCTTGACTAAAACTAAAATACTCCAACAATTAGCGCCAAAGTTTAAGATGTTTAAATCTGCGCCATGTTCAAACCTGCCCCCCCTCTCTTCTAATCTTAATTCACCCGTTTGGAAACTTTTAGGCGATTTATTTGCTTATTCACTTTAATTACCCACTTTGATCCAAAATCCTTTTAAACTGTTATGTTGAAATAAAAGTTTTGCTTCAATATTTTGCCTGCAAGTCTATTAAGACTTCTTGTATATATCTGCAACAACTTCAAATCGACGGTTCATGTCTATAATTAGGTTCTCTTGCAATAAACAGTAATATTTTCTTCCTGTACAATTATTTTGATTAAATAGGGAAATAAGGTAACATCTTCTCTACTTATTTTTATTCTGAGATAATTTGTTCATAATAATCAAACTTTTCACTTCAATTACATTGCTTCCTTGTTGTTTCAAAAGCGGTTTATTTATTATATATTGTAACTTAACCCTCTTACTACTTTTTTATATTTTAATATATTTTTATTCATATGAAATGCTCCACTTTGATGTGACAATTGTAACTAACCCTTTACTACTGCCCAACTTCCTCCTTTAGTTGTGACTTAATACCTAATATTTGAACAGCTTCCAGTGACAATTGTTACAAACCCGTCCCAGACTTCTTTTTTAATATTTTAATATTTTTATTTTATAACAAATGAAAACTATATTTGGGAGAAGTCGTGATGGAACGTACCTTATTATTTCCACCCACGCATTTATATACTTCAACCAATAAATAATTTTAACAAACCCCGACAATGTCTTAATTCAAATCAAACTTCATAACAATCTAATGATTCCGGCTAGCTCAATTTTTGACTCTTTTATTTCTTTTCTTTTGCCTCACTTACTTATTGTCAATTTCACGACGTAGGTTCCTGTAGTTCTCTAGCTATATTCGGGCTACTATCTTCTAGACTATTATCAAGAAATTAAAAGCATGATTATAAATATAACAAATATAATAGAAATCCATAACTCAATACCAGTAAACAACAATATTACACATTTTACATAACATCTACCCAGTTTTTACCATATACAACCCCTCATACTTATATGTTTAGCAAATTATTCTGCTTATTATCACGTTCGTTTATAGAATTTACGCGGATTGTTTTAACATAAATTGTAAATATATACAACTAACTGTGAACTATGATAGTTAAAAGATGACTGCTGCTATGATCTTTGGGAACTCCTCCACTTAGGTAAGTAAATACTGGTACAACCCTTAAACTACAAATACCTTTCTTTTTTCTACATGTGTTTAATTGTAGGTTAGGATCGATGCAAACCGAAATGACGTTGTGGGGGGCTAGAAAAGTTGACTCTGCCGGAATTCCCAGGATCTCTGGAACTCGCCACTGCGACAACATCGGACAGAAAAGGACAATCCAAACCCACACCATCGGCTGCGGCTGGTCAGGAACATAGCATATACGGGATATGTCTGGAACGGATTCTTGTTTTCTCCACACGTTGTTTCAATTTGTTTTTATTTTCATAGATTTAATTTGAAAACTCATTTTTAGCAGTGCTGGTCGTTTATTCTGATTAGCGCTGGTGAATTTATGTCATTTTCAACAACTCGAAGTGGTCGCCATTTTATTTTGTAAAATTTTGAAGAGACAACTAAAGTGCTTTCTACCCGGCGTTTTTATTCTAAGTCCTCGTTTTTTTCTTCCTACTCCTATTTATAGCTTGCCGAAAAAGGACGCTAATCATTGTTTTCAGTCCTACCAATCTAGCAATAATGAATAAATAAACTTTTAATATGAATGTTTATTGATTTTATTTTCAAATTCCAAATTATTAATTTATTATGGTTTTGTTTATCTATTAATTTTCTTTTTCTATTTTAAATATCCTTAGTTCGCCTGGGTCTGAGACACTATGTGAATTCAAGAATTACGAAGTTATTGATTCATCTGGAGCTTCGTTGCGATAACGTGTGATGTGTGTCAATTTGACACAAAGACTATTTATTTCTACGTCCTGAGTGTATGGGTTGGTTATCATCCTGCGAGCTGTTCGAGGGGTTTGAGTTATGCAATTCATTTATTCTCAAGAGTGGCCGCCAAGTTGATGGTAGTCGTTGTCCGTCATCTCGTTTATTTAGATTATTTGGGCGTTTTTCAATTTCTATGGCTCCCTCACAATCTACGCTATGTCCTGTCGCTATGAAGTGTTGTGCCAACGACGAAGTAACTTCTCTTTTCTGTACCGCCAATTTATGTTCTTCGTTTTTTACGCTGATTCTTCTGTTCGTCTGGCCTACGTATGATTGAGCACAGTCTCGACAGGGAATTTAATAAACGCCTTGATTCTCCAATGGTATTTTATCTTTCAAGTTCCGCAGGGTATCACCAAGCTTTTGTACAGTAGTAAACACTCTATCTATCTTATGTTTACCGAGTATTTTATAAATTTGGCAACTGCATCCTTTGCGCGCGCCAACTTCGCCACTTCGTCCATTGTTTTCATCGTTGTATTCATCATTGTATTGGCCATGATTACTAAAAAGAAAGGTGAATCATATTTCACAAGGCGTTTAAAACCATTAAAAGATATAATTTTTTTTTTCGGGAAGATAAATTATAAAACTTTGGAAAAAATTCACAAAAGATAATAAGCGATATTTCACAAAGTGTTTAAAACCATTAAGAGATTGGAAATAAAAAAATATTTAAAAAAATCACAAAGGTAATAAATGATGAGACACTTAAAAGGTTACAAAAAGCAGTAAATACTTGCAGGTAATGATTCTTGCGGATTAATGAAAAAAAAAAGAATCATGTCGACTTTCACGGTTCGTAAGCGACTGGCCGTTTGCCTGAAATCGAGTGTATTTATATTATCCAGCAAGATTCCTGGAATTTTGAATGTGTACCTCGGTAAAACCTGTCTGCTGGATGTATAGTGGCCGGGAAGAGGAGATTCCCTAGACCGTTTTTCTTGCAAGAATCAACACGTCTAGTGTATAATTGCGTACCTGACAAGCGACCGTCCAGTTAATTTGTATGCGTAACTGAGGGTGTGTTCTCGCAATAATCGGAGATTGGAATTTGTTTGGGTTTAACGTCAGAGGACGTTTAGTCGAGATGTATATTGTACAGTACAACACCTGCGGAATGTTGTGCAATAAGAAAATCATTTACCTAGAATTTGAACGCTTTTGTGTGGAGATTATATGGAACGCGTTAGAGTGTCCATCTCGGAAAAATCACGTCTAAACGTGTACCTGACCCTAATTAATATTCAGAACACATATTACTTGTGCTAGTCTGGTACGTTGTGTATTAGCGTAGAAATCGCGTCTGAACGTGTATCTGACCCTAGTGAATGTTTAGAACACATATTGCTTGTCTGGGAATGTATTAGCGTAGAAAGCGAGTCTGAACGTGTATCTGACCCTAATTGATATTCAGAGCACATTTGGTGCGCGGTGTATTAGCGGGAAAAAAACCTTGTTGTATTCAAATTAGCGTCCCCGAAGATGAAACCTCTCCATTACTTGCGTGTCCGTAGGTAAAGCTCGCCCCCGCCTCCGTGTCCACAGCTTAACCCGCGAAGAAAAACGCGGATTGTTGCATACTTTATTTTAATGTAAATAAAATTAGCATATAAGGTTTTGTATTAGATATCAATTTATTTTAGTGAACCGATTAGCAATATTCTGTCATGATGAATCGTCACAATCGGTCGTAATTTTAAACTTTGCTCGTTCTTTTATACTTTTATAGATGGGGTACATTCCACCAAGTGCTTTCAGATTGTATAGCAAAATTGGATGAAGAACTTTGCTATTTTTATCTTATGATGTATTTTTTAAATCACCGTGAACTTCATAACTTAGAGGTGGAGGAGTATTTACTTGTATAAAGAAAGAGACAGAAAAGAGAATGTAATCTTTATTTTCCAATTATAAATACGGTTAGTATACGATTATGGA
The DNA here is from genome assembly GCA_031763485.1 of Osmoderma eremita. Lineage (NCBI taxonomy): Eukaryota > Metazoa > Arthropoda > Insecta > Coleoptera > Scarabaeidae > Osmoderma > Osmoderma eremita. The sequence goes on along the minus strand of JARFOC010071394.1, from coordinate 2,747 downwards.
TTTTTTTTAATAAAAAGGAAGGTGTAAAATGCGCCAGCAAATATTTGCGATGGCAAAAGCGACTTCATAGGCTTCATGACCCAGGCCTGGTAACAACGCAATCACCTTGTGGGGTGTTATTGATGTTTGGTTTTCTATCTATTTTGTAAATCAAGGGGCGTATGTTGGCACTGAATATTTCCCTTAGAGAATTTCTGAATTAGTTCAGGAAGCATGCAACCCATGTAAAATTGTATTAAATTAGACAGCATCCGATTTCTCCAGAAATCTTCATTATTTCTAGTATAAATATGGGTTAACTTTCATCAACAAACCAGCCAAATAACACGTCTCCCGCCTGGTGATGCAACTGTCCTTGAATCTATCAACACAAAAAGTAGTATTGGTGTATCTTCTACTAACAGCAAACAAAATTAAATCAAACTTATTTAATAATAATTATGATTCTTTTTTAAAACGATTTCGCCAGCATTGCTTCTCTTCAAATAGAAATGTTTGTTGTTATTAATGGTATCTTCAATTGTTGTTTGTTCGCCTTTGTGCAAACTATATGCACATTTCACGTCTGTTATTGCATCTTTCTCTACGACTCCATCAAGAGAAATACCTAAAAACCCATTCTCTAAATCTACAAACAAACCGCAGTCATTAATGGGCAGTCTCATTTCTTCCTCAAGCGACTTTTTCATATTCCTGTCTAAACAAAATTGCTGGCGTATTTAGGCTTTTTCGGTACAACATATTTTTCAAAAGAGTATCACAATTATTCGACGATCTTCTCTTCACCGTACCGACTTTGGACCAGTCAATCTGTTTGCTCTAACCTCTTGAAATAAGGGACTATCAAATTGTCGTATCGTATAACGAGCAAGTTGTCACTGTTCCAGTTCGGTGACCTTGAAGAAGAAACTATTACGTTCTGAGTGAGCGAAATAATATTATATTTTTCTATAAACGAGTAGATACGATCATGCATAATTTTCTCAAATATTTTTGATGTATTTGGCAAAATTGCTATAGGGCGGTAACTGTCAATATCGGATTTATCACCTTTTTTGTATATTAGTTTGATAGTGGATTTTTTAAGCTCATCTGGAAAAGTTTCCGTTTGAAAAGAGAGATTCACCAAGTAGGCCAATGGACATGTAATATGGTGAGAGCATGCTTTAATCACTTTGATCGGAATGCGTCCAAAATGTCCAAGTGACTTTGTCCTTCAAATTTCGTATCAGACAGCATATGCGTCGTGGGCTCTAGAAACAACGTTTTTGAGTTTCTAACTTGATCTAATTGTAAGGGTAGATTGCATACAATCTTTTCACAATTCCCTATAAGGTACGAGTTTATGAGTGTCATTTTTTCTTGAAAATTCGTATGTGTTTCAATATCTTTCAATATATCTGGGTTATCCCTTGCAGATGTTTTACCTGTAATTTGTTTCACGAGTTCTCACGTCTAGTTTTATTTTGAGAGGTGGTTATGAAGTCAGTATTTGTTATTAACTTTAAGTGTTCCACCTCGTTTCGTAAGTTTTGCAAAATGATTTGTATTCTTCCGGACTGATTAACTTATTTACCATATCTTCGTATAATACGCTTTTATCTTTACTTTTTTGTTTTATTTCATCGTTAATCCAGCTATTTGTTTTCTCTTGATGTTGATACGTTTCATCGAACATGTTAAATTCATTGCTCCTAAAAGAATACTGTTAAATATTTTGTAACTCACGTTTATATCAACTTCGTTTGGTACGAGTGACCAATCTGCTTGTTGCAGATGTTTGTTTAGGTTATTTAAATTGTTTATGGATAAGTTTCGCAGTTCTTTGTGAGTTTGCAACCCTTTTTTTGTAGTACCAACGTGAGAAGTAATTAACAGTATTGTGCCTGGTGATCCGAAAGCGCCGTGCAAACTACAGCGCTCTCAAAAATGTCACAGTTAGTGAGTATATTATCTATGGTGGACGAAGTTGTACTAGTTATCCTGGTGGGAGCATCTACAGTAATCTTTAAATTATAGGATTGTATAATGTCACAGAACCTCTTAACTATGGGAGTTTTCCTTTTTTCAAAATAAATGTTAAAGTCTCCACAAATAACTATATTGTGGCTGTATTTGTTTTGAAGAATATATACTAATATATCCTCCAAGGTTGAGAAGAAAGTATCGACATCGGCTGTATGTGGTCTATATATATTTACTACAATGTTTTTTTCATTTTTCAATTCTATTGCGGAGCATTCAATGACTGACTCTATACTTCTCTCTTTTAGGTATAGCAGTCCAGAAAATAAGATGCCTCTACGAACCAAGATACACGGTCCTCTGTGTTTTAGTGGTACGATAAAAACAAGAAGCTATTTCATACCCTTCTACCACTACTTGAGCAACATTAAAGCGATTTAGCCAGTGTTCAGTGAAGGCAAGTACATGTATTTTATGATTAAATGTACTAAGAAATAAAGTTATCTCGTCTGGTTTGTTAGTAATACATTGAATGTTTTGATGTAGTAAGTTTAATTTGTTTTCTGTAAACAATTTATTAGACGCATCTATAGACCTAGTTGAAGTTGTTTTGCCTATCAAACCCTCCCGAACGAAAAAACCGAAATCGCTTAACGAGTGCATTTTTCCGCCAAAATAAGGGATCATACAACACATCTTTTAGCGTATAACTAGAAAACCGGACCGTTTACCAAAACGGTAGATCCTTGAGTTGGTTATCAACATTCCAAACCAACCCAAAG
>JARFOC010071384.1:0-16137 GCA_031763485.1 Osmoderma eremita | reverse complement strand
TAATGACAGCAACTAAGGATAGTAAGAGATAAAAGTTGCTATTATATTCCATACTGCATACGGAGGTTGAGACGATCCATAGTGCATTTATGACTAACAAATTATCATTTTTAATCAAACAATTAAAAGGAATAATTAAAAGAAAGTGGGGATTAAATCATATATATGGTATTATCGTAAGAAGAATTCGAACACTTCTTACGGTACATAGGATTATTAGATTTATTAACAATTACATGCTGTATAGATTTGCATTATATTAAAGAAAGGATCTTTCTTTCGTTAATAATTGTGAAATTTACGATCACTGCAGCAACAGTTCCTTTCAACATTCTTTTTGATATATTTTAGTAGGTAGTATAGTTAAAGTTACTAAATATATCACCTGTTTTAGTTCATTCTATTCATTGTATTCATAAGATTTTTTCATTCATAAGATTCATAAGATATTTATTTTTTTTAAGTTCAAAAACCAAAATGGCTCTTAGTAAAAGAATTACATATATAAGTAGAAATCTATTTTTGATAACAGAAACGTTTTGTTGTGATGTTCCCAGTATATGTCTATTATTAACTCATATTAGTGGCAATTTCAATGCTCAAGACGATATTGGATGTCCTTGCACGTTTTACATTGTGCGTGCTTGAGAAACATGAGAAGAATAAAATGGTCGTTATCTTTCTGTTCAAACGTTTCAAACTATTCGTCGGCTAGTCCTTGCCAGTACCGACACAGCGCCGACATAAAATTACCGATGTAATTATCATTCCTGATACAAAACCCTGATAACCGAAATCTATGTCATAAATAATGTTGTACTTTTTGGATGAACGAAAGTAAGATATAAGGAACAGCATTTCCTAGTTATAAAAATAATATTTTACACATAAGAACTTTTGATATAAACTACAATATGTATGTGCGTACACCAGCGTAACACGTACACCTTTATCGTTGCTGATATAGTCAACGCATTTTTTCGTTTCTCATAATAATAGCTGAACGCCAAACTGATTTGATCAATATTTTCATACGAAAGTTAATGCGTTCTAACAGATTTAAACTAAACTAATTTTCATTAGCGTAAGTTTAAGTATGTCGCTTGGTATAACCTACATTTAGTTTTTGATCCGTAACCTTAAAAGTTTGGCAACTACTGCTGAAATTTTACATAAGAACTCTGAAGAAACCACAAAACAAGCACAGGAAATTCTAATTGAATCGGAGTTTCAAGTACAATAAACTCTGGTTATAGATTGGCCGATAACATATATATGCACATTATTGTACTACAATGTGTAACATATTTTTATCCTGAATAAGTAATTTTATATAATAAGTTCAGAAGTAGTTTTAGTGTTTGTCGTATTCTATCGACAAACATAATAAAATACGATTTTATTATGGCACAAGATGTGAGCGTACACTGTTTATCACTACAATGGCAGTTATCTAGACATATGTACCTACTTACTATCCTGTGATTCGGCAAAGCATTAGTTAACGCATGCAAGTTGACATTAAAGGTGTATACTTGGGGTATCATACGATTGAATATATTTTAAATATACCTGATACGAGATACGTAAATAGATATCTTTTATGGGCAGTGTTCATGAGCAGAGAGGAAGGGGTTTTCTCTCTACACTAGCCCCTGCAGGTTTATACGTTGTTTCTTTTAATTCGTTGTGCGTTGTTTAATAACCAATTTAATATTACATTTTTTGCCATTATTTCTTCCTTTCTTGATATTTTTGAGAGTTATCATAAAATTGTTGGTCGCATATATTTTATGGAATCCTTTCTGGGGAACACAAAAATATGTTCACCTCGGCAATCTATCCGCCAAATTACACGCTCGTTTCTTACTGAATTTTGAGAATAATAAAATAGCATAAAGAAAACATGGCAGCGCAAAATGAATTACCAGATACTTCTTGTTAAATTTTTGCGACAGTGGTGGAGCAGCCATAATTGTCTAACAACAAAATTGCTCAATTAGTTAATGTCTATAATAACACTGTATGCCGGCTAATGATATGAACGAAAGACTCCCATTTTGTGAGACACTTATAACACGTAGTAACGATGAAAATTTCGTTAAAAGTATTTTGTTTACCGATAAGTCTACATGTCCGTTGCATGAGCATAAGAACCCTACTACAGCTCGATATTAGTCCAAGAATAACAAGCATATTAATACGACACACTCTCTTAGGCCACTAAGTAATTGTATCATTTTCCATTGAAATGGTTTTAAATGCATAACGATATTCACTTCTTTCACAAAATAGTGTCATACCAGCGCTGCAAAATTAACCTGTCATAAGAATGAATAAGATATGATTTCAGGAGGATGGATATCCTGCTCATAATGCTGCTATTGTATTGCGGCAGTATTTGCAGAACGTTTTTGATGGTGGGTTAATAATTGGTTGGAGTACTGGTTGGCCACCTAATCTTGCTTCGAGTGATTGTTTTTTGTGAGGTCAGGTTAAATCTTCTATTTATGGATTTCCTGAAAGTAGAGCCCGTAATATCGATGAACTACGTACCTGCTAAGATTATTCAATGCATGAGAAAAATTCCACCTGTAGTTTTATCAAGAGTTAAAGCAGAATTTCTGAATAAATTAGGACATTGCTTATTTTGAACAGGAAATCATTTCGAACATTTATTAACATAATTTATTTCATTATTTTCTTGGAAGTAGTTGGCTATTGTTTTAAAAGGAAATATATCATTTCATTGTTTAGCGGAATTTATCATTTATTGCCCCGATGAGAAATATGTTCTATCAAGGAGTTTTTTCGCTTTGCACTTTGTTTTTTACAAGAAGCCAGATCTATTATCTAATAGAATGCAGTAGGCAAATTGCAAAATAGAAAGCCCTTAAGACCAAATAGCACGAAATTAAAAGATTATCGCCTAACATTTGCGCAGATTTTTATTGTTATTCCAAATTTAGTAATATGTATTTTATGTGTGAATACGTCCTTAATTCTTCTAATTACTCAATAGGGAAATTAAATACCGTTTTCCTATAAAATAATAATATTCAAGCCTCGGACAACAAATGGGAGTACAACACACAAGACAGAAATATACTTTTCACATACATTCCAGAATGCACAACGCTACATCGCTGCATTCGAAAAACAGCAGAAAATGGTAATTCAAGGAATCAGAAAATATTCAAAAAGGAAAATAATAACTGCGTTTCCACGGTAGAGCAAAATATGTGTCATGATTGAAGAAATTTCATGTGTGAAACTTTTAAGCCGTGAAACTCTGCGGCCGTATTTCAGTGCTCCACATCTATCGGAATATTTATTTCATGAGTTATTTTCAAGGTATAAATGTCACCGCTTCCGTACTGCTGAGTATATGAAGTTCATGCTAGAAATGGTATCAAGAATGGAAGATAGAAAACTGCTGCTTGTTCATTACCTAATTAATTCAAGACAACGAAAAAGAATTCATAGATGTTGGGTGCTCAATTGAATTAAAAAGAGAGAGAATAATAATGTTATGAGCAATTTACTATGAGATTTGATGCGGGAAGATGAAGATTGCTCCAAATATTTTCTGCAGATGTCTGTTGATGATTCATTTGCATAGTGCCACAGATAGTGCTAAATTCACGCTTGTAAATATTGATGAAAATCGGTATTTTTCAGACAATCTTCCTAGATAGTTCGATAGAACAGATAGATAGATAGAATAAAACAGTTAATTATGTATGTATATTGTAATGGAGGGTACACTCATTTATTACACGTATTTATATGTCAAGGGAGGAAAATTGTTATTAAATTGATATTAAATAATGCTAAAAAGGGCCAATACTTCTAGCTTACAGGGATGGTCATATAATGGTAAATCAGTCTGAAATGAGACCTGGAAATATTCATTATAGTAGAATGAGATATGTAAAAATCATCATTGCTTGGGAGAGACTTTTGGCAATGATAAGGAAATAGGGATTATAATTATATACTATTTACATGTATTGTTAGTGAAAGTGCCTATAAACAATATTAATTCATACGATTAAAGTGCATGAATAAGATAGGAAGTTTCAATCGTAAAATCTATGTCAAAAATTCCCGGAGATCATTTAAAGTATTATTCTGCCCAGTTATTATATTGATATAACAAAATATGTATTAAATACAATTCAGAATAGTGTAATAATTATTTAAATCAAAATATAATTAGGAATAAGTAATAATTAAATTAATAATATCAAAGTTAAATAGGTAGATGGATGGAACCTTCTTGTAAAAGGTGGCAGATGAAGGAATTCATTATTAGAAATTCATATCCATCCTATATCCAGGTAGAAATTGGCATTTTATATCTTAAATCTTCAATTTAATAGGGTATGTGACAACTGTGGAATTTGTCTAATCTGAAAAGATTTAAAAGGAAGAAAAATATTCGGGAAACAAGAATAGTTATATAAAATTATAATTAAGAATAGAATAAATATTTAATTATTAAAATAAAATATATTTATGTTAGATTGGTACAACTGAAATAAAAATGTAGGCGTCAGTATAAAAGCTCGCGGAGAAAAAGAAGAGGATTATCAAAATTTCAACGCGCAACAGTAAACACGTTTCACCGCTTGTTAGAAAACAATATGGCCTAGCCGCTTGTCTTGAGAAAATTTAGATATGTTAATATTTAATCATCAATGAACATCCTTGAAACAATATCATACTTTTCTTAAATAAAAACGAAGATAAATCGGTGCTAATTGCCTTGTACAATGACCCGAGTCGATGAAAGAGATTAACCTAGTTTCCTGTGAACACTGATGACATCTAATAAAGAGCATTCCCATTCAATGTACAATCCTGAGCCGCAAGTGCTGTCTTTGCCGTTCCGTAAAATTGTAACTGCCTTTCAATTTTTTTCAAAGTTCAAAGAGTTCAGAGTTCAAAGCTGATTCCAGACCTAACTCTTGTTTCTATGTATACAAACTAACGTTATAAAGTATTTACTAGGAATTAAGGGGGAGCTATAACTACTTACCTGTAAAAAATAAAAAATACCCTTACCACCTCGATGAGTGAAGAACTCCTGGGTACGTATTTCGGCAACTAAGTTGCCATCCTCAGCAGAAACTACGAAGGAAGATAATGTTAGACGTCGCACTCTGGGAGATTTGCACCACACAGAACACCACTTGAATAACACTACTGAGAGGGGGGTATTAACATTACAATATATTTTTTTTTCAATAAAATATACCTACATGGGTATATTTTCAAAATAATAATGATAACAATTTCGAATAATGAAAAAATTTGTATTATTTTTCTGGAATAAATACATTATTTGCAAATATGTACTAGATTGGTACCCGCTATTTTATTTTAAACCGCAAAAAATGTTTCATGAAATACTAAATAACTCACTTGCCGTAGGTGAGTTAAAAATTTCACACGAGTTAAATCACATATCGTGTTTACACGGTGACATTTATGTCTGAAACAAAAGTTTTTTGAGCGAAGTTTCATATGACGTTTTAAAATAAGCCACGAGTTAAACGACTGTTGCCACAGTGATTTTTTTTGTCGTGACACAAAAAACCCGTCAAAAAGTTTCATCGTGGATTCGCACCTTTAGAGTCGATTAAAAGTAGTATTCCGAACCAAGGCAATTGTGGACGAAGGAAATACAAGAAAGCGAAAGATAAAAAGAGGGTGGTACACAACACACATACACTTCGGTAGTATAAGATATTTAAGATATAATTTTTGTAATTCCTGTTTTTTTTATAAAAGTCGGTTGCAGCAAGAGTGGTCGGTACCTCTCACCTTCAGTGTTAAGGACAGCGAGGAGAGGCAGTAACAAGCCTTACACTTCACGCACACACACAAATGGTACACAATTAGACAAACCTAATGTAAAATGATGCAATAGACCTCAAAACCGCAGTGTTAAGTCTCTGCATTAGGACACAAACAACACGCAACAACAACAGTATAAGAACCTATCCCTGAGAACTTTTCATTTTTGCAGTTGATACCATTCGGAAAGGTTGGTATTTTTGACAAAGCAATATATTATTTATTATGGAAATGGTAAAGCTTATACAATGTAACTCTATCGAAATTTTTAAATGCATATATCAAGGGAAACAATGGACTACTGAATTGTAACTATAATCTAGAAACAGTAGTCTTAACTGTAGGAATGTCAACGTTGATGATATCGACACTTAATTCCTTATAGCCATACACATTAAATGAACAGAAAGAAATCCCGAATAACCATCAGCGAAACATCGTTCCTTATGCAAATGTTGTTCATTTTATGGCATGATTAAGTTGAAATGTGCGTGTCTCTCACACGTATTAATCAAACGGCCTTATATTTTACAGATAGGAGCCTTGTACCATAGAAGTCTCCGCTGTCTACAACCTGTGTCGGCGTTATTATTAATACACCTTTGACACAACGAGTGTATTTAAGGGGAGATCGTTCCAAAGATTATCCCTTATTATACTCTTTTGCATTTTTATTTTACTGGTCTCTTCTTTTCGTCTCTCTTTTACATTCGATCACGGGATCGCCGATGTCTTCTTCGTCTTCCGCAGTCGTTTTTTTTGCTTTTTTTTGCTTCCACTAAATAACAGCAATAAAATATTTGTTCCAGTAATTAGAATTTCGTTATTTACAAGCGATAATGATATTCCAAGTTGCAGGGATTGTCCAGTCGTTAGGGGAAAACAAATGGTCTGAATTTCAAAACAAGTCGTTTCACTAATTGCTCTTCATAAGTAGGCAAGGAAAGTTTTGTTTATTGTAAAATAGCTTACCACCTTTTCTATGTTTATCTCTAATACTTCACATACAAAATAAAAGTATATAAAAGTACTCCAAAACGGTATTACATGTACTATATACATATTATTATTAATAATAATAATAAAAATAAGGAAATCTTCCGTAGAATAGCAATTTAAATTTAAAACAAAACGTTTAACTCTTGATTTGAATTCTACTATACCAGCTAAACTTAGAGGGAATTTATTAAAAAGTTGACAACCTATATATTCCAGACTTTTTTGATACACTATAGCATTGTGCTTAGCTGACAAAGAAAATGCTTTTGTCTGGTATTTCGTGAATATTGTACAGTTTTTTTTACTGAAACTTTCCTTGAATTTGAAGACAAGACACAATACATTTAAAATATATATGACATATACTATTAGTATACGCCTACCCTGAAAAATTATTTTGCACGATTGGGTAGGTTTTAAATTATATATGACGCTGAGCCCCAGTGTATTATTCCGTAGCGCATAATAGCTACAAAGTTAGCATAATAGAAAGTTGTTAGAATTTCTATGTTGCACGATTTTTTTAGCGATCTTAAAGCTAAACAGACCCTTGCTAATTTATTTGATAGATAATCTGTGTGCTCCAGCCATTTAACATGTTGATCAATAAATAAACCTAGTAGTTTACAGGATTTTGAGAGACTAATTTCTGTGCCATTTAAATTAATTACGTTATAACTACAAGGGTTTCTATCACTACGAAATATTACACAGGAGGTTTTACTACTATTTATAATAAGTTGATTATCTTTGATCCATTTTAGAATTTCACAACAAATGTAGTTAGTTATTTTTTTAATTCCTTCTTTCGTCTTCCCATTGACAATAACATTTGTATCGTCCGCATAATTAACGAAATGATACTGAGTATTATGTAAAGATATTAACAGATCATTCACGTGAATAATGAATAAAGCTGGACTTAGGGATGATGATTTTTTGCAAAAACCGGAATTATATTTAAAGGTTTATAGTTTTCTATATTATTCACATCTCCTTTTTTGGGTAAAGGAATTATAACGGATGTCTTTAGCCGTTCAGGGAATGAACCTGATTGAAATGACATATTAATTAACAATCGAACGAATAAAAAACGAGTTACTTGCGTTTGTCAGGTATTGATCAATATTACTAAAGTTCAAAATTGTATTGCCATAAGAGTTGAATACCTAAGTACTTGCAACAGTTGAAGAGTACCTATTGAAAGAGTTGCATATTTCTGCATTTGTGTGGTAAATTTCCGGTAATGGATTACTTGGGTTACTTGGTGAAATGATGTCATCCGCTGGGTCGTCGATCACTCCTTCCACCTCGGCCGCTTGGTTCTATGGTGGAGCGGATAGCATCCTGGAGTTCATCCAACAAGTCCAGGCCCTTGAGGTAGCTCAGAATCTTCCAAAAATGGAGAACATGATGAGGGTGGCCGCCGCGCCGGATAGTGCACAGAACGTGTTCTACTGTTTCTTCATCCTCCATGCACAGTCGGCATTCGGTTTCTTCCGATAATCTGATTCTGTGTAGGTGTTTCCTGAGTTTACAGTGACCTGTAAACACAGAAGTGATTATTTTGATCCTTTTACGAGCAAGTTTTAGTAATTCTCCGGTTTTGACATGATTGGGTGAAATACAATCCTTCGCATGTATCAAACCAGGAGAACTGCTCCAAAATTGGAGTACTTTCTGTTTTAACCAGAAACAAATTTGTCGCTTGGCTATCGAAATTTATATGCCAATTGCCGGTTCTGGAGCCTGGAAACAACCCGCAGCACCCTCTTTTGCAAGGGCGTCGGCTGCTCCATTGCCCTGAATGAGGGAGTGACCCGGGACCCAGATTAGTGTTAGTTTATTGTACGCCCCTGTTATGCTCAGAATAGTTTTACAGCTCCAGATCAGTTTAGAGTAGCATTTGGGCGCCTCCAATGCTTTCAAAGCAGCCTGACTATAGTTGTACCAGCCCACACTCCTTGCAATTCTTCATTTCCTTAGATTTTGTGTCAAGTTAGCTATGGCCAAGATGACAGCTGCAAATTAGATTCACAAAAACAGAACTAATTAGAGGAATAAAATATGCCTGATTTCTCAAATTTTGAAGTAAGTGGAACGAATACGGTTTCAATCTGTGGATTAAAAGTCATAGTTTCTAAAATTTTGTACTATACCTTTCACAATACTTGCCGACGCTTTCTGTTCCTTTAGACACCATAAAGCGAAAGTGCCGCATCTCCTTGATATTACTTTGTTACATTCTCCACGGATAATGATAAACAGGGCAGACAGTTCTACTGTAATTGTTTTTACGCAATTTTTGACACACTTTTTTTAAAGGTAAGGAAATACTGTTCTCCGAAATAATTCGGAAACGCTTACAGATACACACGGAACTGAATAGTAAATGGTTTTGTTTGAAGCAGTGATATAACATTATGATACATAAGAGTTCAACATAATGGTCCCATACACAAGATATAAAATACAAATAATAGGATACGGTGGCTTAAAAAAGTAAAAATAAAAGATACCCTTACCACCTCGATGAGTGAAGAACTCCTGCATACGCAGAATCTACGAAGGAAGATAATGTTAGACGTCTCACTCTGGGAGATTTGCATCACACAGAACACCACTTGAATAACACTGATATTCACTGCTGCAAATCTCCCTAAGTGCGACATCTAACATTATCTTCCTTCGTAAATTCTGCTGAGGATTCTATTGCTATTCGTGTACACCGTTGTCGATAGTTATTTGTTGTTTGTGTTATGAAATATCGTCTGACATTTTTGCCGTTCCTTTAAGTTATTGTTTCTTTAACGGCTTTTTTCTTTGCTATATTACTTATTTTTTGAAAATTAATTCTTATCTCAAGTAATCACGTTTATTGGCGAGTGTATTAGAAAGGTATTACGCCAAAATGCCCGAAATATTTACGTATACAAGCAAAAGAAAGCATTGCAGCGCTAATAACGTTCTTGGAACAAGAACGTGGTAGTATTCGCATGCATGGGCAACCTTTGACACCTTTTACGTCAGTGAGGGGTAAGTAGTATATTTGCACAAATGTAGTGTTCAAAGAATTATAAGCTATGTAGTTTTAGAGTGTTGCAGCTTTGAATACTAGCTTATAGTTTATCAGAGTCATCACAAGCAGTGAAAAAACAAGGAACCCCTTACTGATCCCAAAGCAATTCGACAGAAGCCTATGCCTGTGCTACCAATTCATCGATAAAGAATGTTGTATATGAAATGTATCAAAATAGTAGGTATAAGTAAGTATGGATTTTAACTTACTTATCTTGATATTTTAGAACACCTCATTACCACAGAATAGTCTGTTGCAAATTTTGAAGGATAAAGATATATTTCATTGATGCCTTTCGCCTCTAGGGATTATTTTTAAATGAGATAGGTTTCCGTTGGAGAAAAGATGATACTCGACAAGAGTTGATGGAATCGCCACATATAGCAAATGCAAGACCCAATTTTCTTTTGCAAAGGTGACTGGAGTGATTGTGGTAACAGTGAATAAACTATAATAAATAAAATAAAAATGTCTATGAATTTATTTGTAACTAGAATTTAGCGTAGCATCCTTTACATAATTAATGCTTTCATACTTTTTATTTTACACATTCATCGCCAGATAATCTCTCATGTTACGATTAATAGCAAAAAATTTTGACATTTTTCTCACAGCACTAACAATTAGTTTACTTGATGTAACTTGCAAAACTAAATAAATTTTACTTATCACTATGTTCAATATATCTATCTCATTTCTTTCATAACTTCTTAGGAGTACCATTACTTTCAGCAATACCGCTATTTTAGTAAATACAATAGAAAACATCCACGATAAATAACATAACCTAATACTTATTTATTCAATGAAAAGTCATTCAAAACGTGTTTTGGCAACCACGCCCAATAAGACGTCATTCACAAGCAATAACGTGAATGGATCTTTAACTTGCCTGTCCTATAATTTGACAATTGGTCAAAAAAAGGTTCGTGTGGATTGGTCGAAAGAAATGCGGGTACGATCGCCGTATTTCAAAACAACATGACATCGCAATAGGTGCCGAATCATGTATCTATGCCTATGAGGCCGAAAGACAACAGCAGTCACCTGCATGAATCTTCCAAGATGAGCCAAATTCAACAAAAGTTGTTAGCGCAAGAAGCACTTCGACACATGGCAACTGTACCATTGGTTCAACGGACGGCCAATTCTGAATGGTACACAACCATTTGTTTGCCAGAAGTTATCGGAAAAATAAGGGAAACCAACCGCCGAAGACAATGTGAGCTCTCACACATCAGCTCAGGCAAGAGAGTTTTTGGCTACTAAAAAATTTGAATCGATGGGTCATCCTCCCTACAGCCCTGATTTGGCACCCAATGACTTCTTTTGTTTCCGCACATCAAACAAAAATTACGTGGTCAACGTTTTTCTACGGGTGAAGAAGCGGTTGATACTTTCAAAATGCTTATTTTGGAGGTACCTCAATTATAGTGGAAAAAGTGCTTCGAAAAGGCGCATGCAAAAGTGTATTGATCTTCATTGAGAATGTTTTAAAAAACAATAAAGCCATATACTATGATTAATCTTAGTTTGTTCTCTATTCCCGAAAAATAAAAGGCATCCCTCGTATTTATTCAACTGTACATGTGCCTAGAAATGCCTAGAAAGCTGACTAAATAGCTCACTCCATACCATTATTTCTTTCTATGGTTCTTCTTACTGTGGACGTTAATTTACGAAAATGAAAAATGGAACGAAACCCAGAGAAGGTGTTGTTGAACATCTAACAAACCCGAATTATACATACTATGTAATTTTAAGTGTAACAATGCACAATTGTTGTTCATCTGTAGATCATAGTTGCTTTAAAATTACAATACAATAGACTAACACGTACACAAACCGATTATTATGGTATCGTATGTGAAAATAAAGTGTCCCCGCGACCCACACCTTGGCCGCTGAACAATTGAAAGGTGTAGAAACGTGCGGCATGAATATTTAAACACAATAAAATATTGCATACTTGACATACATTGTAATTTCAAACAAACGGGATGACACAAAATTGTGAAAAGGTGAAAAAATACAACATTGCTCTTCCATTATTTCCATTGCGAAAATTCCAGCAAATACAACTTTCCTTAGAAAAATAAATAACAGCAAACACATGATATTGCTATATTTTAAATTTACAGATTATTTTTATGCATAAATTAACAGAGACGAACTTTAAATTATTCCTACTAGATACACACGAACTAAATACGCTTGCAGAATTTAAAACTAAATACGTTCCTGCAGAAACGACAGAAACGGTTCCATTTAGTTGGTTTTCGTACGAAAATAACTTCTTCTTGGATTTGAGTAGGTAACTGATCTTGAGTATTCATATCAGCAGTATTAGTTGTAACTGATGTCTCTCCATAATCATCATACAAAACGTTCCTCATCATGCCCTCACATATTAAAGTTTTATCGGAGTGCGTTTTTGGCAAATACGCTTTATTTATATACAAAGTTTCCAAATCCATTTCGTAATATTTGTAGTTTAAAACCATCAATAAGTGATCCTAAAATATTAAAGCCGTAGTCACAAAATGCTAGCAATTTCTATATATTACATCTATTTCCTCACGATTGCTGTTGAATGATGTCATATTATATTTAAGCAACTAGCTGTTTCATATACAAATATTCACTTATTTGAAGAAAGCTTCCAGTCATTTTAATGGCATATTTATACGGAGTACATTTTGCCATAGTCTAGCTAAAAACTATATTAATATTTATTATTTAAAACTCCTTACATTCTATTCAGCGAATACAAATTCCGCCTCTTATTAATTCAAAAACTATTATATGAATTTATCTGTATAAAAGATTGTTACTAACTTCACCTAGAATGTGTTGCATAAAACGAGTGCAATAATAAAACTACAGATGAAAAGGTTTAGTATTAAACTTAGGTACTGTACCTGTTCTAAACCATTTACCTAGAAAGAAAAGCGGACGCAAACGTTTTAAAAGCAACAATTTATTCTTGACACCTTCCCTTTCCTTTGTACTTATTAATATACCTTACTGAAAGTCAGGCAAAGAAAAAATGTGCTCATATGATTTTGCAAATACTCCAATATATTTACAGACACCATGTCGTTATTAGTTATCCCATTAATTCATCAACAATTTTCATAATTCTCTGAGATACATGTCAAAATAATGACAGTTATTGATAAAAGACAAGTCTTAAAATTGGAGGTTACACTACTATCACGGTGACATTAAAATAATGCACCAAACACAATTTGCAGCATCTAATAAATACTTTGACATAATATGTATTTTTATTTTTATGTGTTTGGCTATAAGGCCGATATATTACCCAAGCAACATATCTCAATATATTTTACGTTAATCAAAGATTGAATAAACGATTAACAACGTTTATTCAGCCTAAAAATCTTGAAGTGTGTTGCTGCGGTAGTTACAACTATACAATAGTCAAACTCCTTACAATGAGTTTAATGGAATTACAACAGCTGCCTTGATTCTAATCTTTGGAAAATAATAACATTAACCGCGTTATTATTAAAAATTAGAAACTGCTTAATTTCCCAATACTGAAAAAAAGTAAAGGCATTCCCTCTACAGCACCTTACTGCAACCACCCCTTTGCGCTTACTGAAATGAACTGATTATTCGCTAATTTTTCACATTTTCTTGCTGATTGAATATCGTTTATCGACACCATGTACTTCTTTCTATCGCAGCGCATCGTCGGCACCGAATCATCCTTAGAATTAGAGGAATAGAACTCTTCTAATTCTATTTCTTTTGGCCGTTCTGTCTTTCTCTCTCTCTCTCTCCTAACTCTTTTATTGTTTTTTTAATGATGATTTTATGTAGCATATTCCATTCTTCTCTCAAGTCTTGCATGATGACAACTAGATTTCCTGCTGTTATTCCTGTTTCAAATTTTCCTTTTTTGCGCTTTCTCTATCGCTCTCTGCTGTATAGAAAAATTGCATGTTACATGATGTCCGCGTCGCCACAATATACACATTTACCATTCACTGATTTCCCTATCATATTTGTATATCTTCCAAAACACACATGTTGTTAAGGACTGTTTTCTGCGCGTCGAAAAATACATATAGCAACGGACGTCAATCCGAGACCCGTCTGTACCCTGAACATGTAACGCGCTACAACCGCTTGCCGAGCCGCGCGCCCGCCTGCTGCCTACCCGCTACCGCGTCAGTGCACTCACCGCGGAACCAAAAGCGAGCGCATATATAAGGGGCCTGGGTACGAAGACAAGTTGGAAAGGTATCCGGTGGCCGTGTTTTCGCTGACTGTTGCGCCCAGCCACCTTCGGATATCAGGTCCAACAGCCCCACAGCGCGTGCACGGTGTTATACGAACGTATACATCAAATGTGCACAAAGACGATAATGTCCTACTGAAAGACTTTGAGTTGCGATTATATGTGAAATGTACATTTATTTTTATGTATTTATACATTTGTCTGTATGACTATTTAGATTCAAAATAAACTATTTTGAAATAACCAAATGACTCTTTTGTGTTCTCTCACCGGCAAACTGTTCTGCAAACTAGTAGAACCCTAACAATTTCAAACACTCCTTGTGTGTCATTAGCTTAAGATAGATCTGTAATTAAATTGTTATTATGTGTTTAATTGCCCAATTTTCTTATGTATTGATTACGATATTTTTTTTTATATATAATTTTTTGTTGTTTTTCTTTCTACTTTACTTAATATTGTTATTAATGGTGTTATGTTATTGGATGTACTTCTGTTGGACAATAGAGGGCCATTATTATTATTATTATTATTATTGTTATTGTTAATCACTTTTATCTACATTTATTTGTTTGTTTTGATTGTTATGGTTTGCACCATTTTTCTTAGAATGCGATATAAACCTAAACACAAAAATAATTTTGTTTAATAAAAATTTATGCTTATTTTGTATGATATCTAGCTATTGAGGTAATTAACCAGGAAATGAGAATCTCGAGTACGTTCGATAGGTCTCAAGTGCAACAAAAACGTGTTACGACTAGTCCACACTAAAAATAAATCATACGATCCGAAGCCGTCCGTTTTAATACTACTCGTACCTCATCACTGCTATCTCATAAACACTTCGTATCGACAGACGTATTTCTCCTATTGCCAGCGTACAGAAGTTCAACGGGAAAACGCTGCTTTACTCCTTTTTCTCCGCGTTTTATAAATAAAGTTCAGTTAGTCACGAATATAGAATCGCGAACTTTTGAGTAACGCATCGACACGTCACAGTAGGCGCAGGTGGGCGTCTGTACGCCACGAGCGTTTTTTTTTTTCGACGAACATTCACTTGACGTCGCCCGTAACGACAGAGATGCCAAATGGAAACATCAGTACGCCGTCGGGACGCTGCCCAATCTAGACGCTGTCGAAAACAAGCGTCTCAGCGTAACAACGTGTTTTCTCGGCCGATTTCCCAACATATTTTCGCGTCGGGTAATTATTAAAATGCGAACCGACATTGAACGGATTCGTTTAACGTGAAATTTGCGTGGCCCTTTGCAATACGGTTCAGTGAAAATCGCTTCGGAGCAAATATGTAGGCATGTATAGTGTATAGTGTGCTGTTTCGGTAATTCTCAGTGCTGTTTGAGCGCCTCGGAGCGCCTCGGAGCGCCTCAGTGTGTGTGTGTGAGTGTCTGTGTTAATGTGTATGTGTCCGTCGGAAAGATGCGAGCCATATTTGTCGGCGCAGCACGTGGAAAAGTGAGGTTATTTTCCTATATTAGCATGTTTACTTCTTGATACACACACATCTTCTTTTTTACATAGCTTTTGTTTGAATATAAGACAAAATCAGGAATGTTTGTAGTTACGTCAGATTTGTTTATGACGTATGCAGCGTCTGTAACAGATTCATTTTGATTCAGTTACACCAACCGTGATTGCAATGAATTGTAGGAAATGACGTTTGTCAAATTTTTTGAGGTTATTAACAAAGCTTTCATAAATGTATTACGCTAACAGTATACTTCTTATATGGAAAACCATCTATCTTTAAATCAAAATAAGTAGAAAATATGTTAGCAAAAAACATGAAGCCGTTTCGAAAATAGAAATCTATTGTATAGTTTAATATACTATACGTCCAATGGTTCTTTACCCACGCGTAATTGATTTATATAGCAATAATACTCATATGTTATTCAGT
>JARFOC010071373.1:0-16143 GCA_031763485.1 Osmoderma eremita | reverse complement strand
TACATTGGCAGTCAGAATTGCGTCGAGTTCGAGTCGCAGTCACTTCGAGTGCCAGTCGACCCGTGTGCGGATGCCTTTACTGTAATTGTTGGTTAATTGTTTTGTTTCTTTATTATTTCTGTTATTGGTATTTTGGTTTATTGTTACAAATCAGGAGCAAGGCTTACATAAACTTTGCAAAACTCACCTTCAATTTACCATTTGTAAAATATCCCGTTGATTTTTATTGAAATTCCTGTTAACATAAACATTACGCGGCCTGGTAAGCAATCCATTCTCGAAGTTTCTATCAAGATCTAGAAGAATGGTATGATGTGGCTGTTGTCGTTCTGGATACAGTTGTAAATATCTTGTACTCTCTATAGCTGTATTTCGGTTCGATAAATAAAAAATACTTAACATATCTCGTTTCTCTTCGTTGGTGTATGACATTTTTCTATTACTAATGAAGGATAATTGAAGCGTTAGACAGTTTTAAATTTCATGGCTATCTTATTTAATATTAAAGTGGTCAATAAAATTATATCAAATTTTTTTTCTCAACACGTTATAAATGGTTAAAATCAGAAAAAAACTCATTTTGATGGTGTCAAAATCAAATATGGCGCTGGTAAGAAATATGAAAGTTGATGATAGCCAGAAAGAATCGATACGTCATATAAAAATTTCGAGTACCTACACCATTAGATAGAAGATCGAAAGTGAATGTGTTTACAGTTTTTCTCTGCAAGGCCGAATAAAAGTGCTAGAAGTAAAAGAAGAAAACCAGTTTTTTTTCGTTATTTTAATAAAATCTCGAACGTCATTTGTCAGAGGGTCATTTTTTTCCGGATTCATAACAAACACAAAATTTCGCAATTTTGCCAAATTTGAACCTACCCTCTATCTCCAATAATAAGCGAGATCCCCATGGTGAGGGTCGAAAATGAATCAGCCTTTATATAAATACTTAAAAGATAAAAATTAAACAGCTGCAATACGCAGTACAAGTCAAAATGGGCCTACCAAATGGCCGAAAACAAGGAAAACACACATACAGTGACATTTAAAAACTCCTCATAAGAGTAAAGACATCTGTAATAATAAGCGAGATCCCCACGGTGAGGGTCGAAAATGAATCAGGCTGTATATATAAATTAGAATAGTTATCAGTTTTTTTCCACTTTTGCCTCAATCACATTTATAAGTTCGGTTCGTTTCAAATTGATTACATATATGTAGGTACGATATTGAAGAAGTTCTGTATACCTACTTACCTATAAACAAGTTTCGTTGTAAAAATACATAAATATGCATAAATATAGAAACTTCGCTTCGGTATATGGAGCATTTTGATATTAGGAAGTTCAGCTGTAAACTGCCAATTCATTATTTAATAAAAGCGAAGAGCATTAGAGTCAATATGACATTTACATAATATACATTTGAATCTGCTATTGTTTTCAGTACCTTCCATTTCTAAATTAGATAAGGTGTTATGCATTCACGGAACTATTTTGCAGGATGTAATACCACTAGAATTCTTAGAGATAGATGCATGCACAAAGTTAGTTCCCGTTAAATTAAGTGCTTTGTTTCAATTATCAAGTAATATACATATGTCCGTATAATTCTGAGTACGTGATAGTAAATGAACACTTCAACTGGGAATGCGGGTTTTCCTAGAATTTACACACACAACCAGAAAATACTCGATTTGACCAACCGCTCCGTGGTTATGTTGTGGAAAGTAGGTATGTAGTCATCGCAAGCTATAAAGAATGTATTTAAATGATCGTACGTGACGTAACCGTGTTTTACGAAATTTAAGCGCACTACTGTTCGTTATAGGGTCTAAAATTCCTTGACATAGATGCAGACAATAGATTTGTTTTGATATACGTTCGATTATCATAACAATTTTTCCTTAATTTTATTTTAATAAATATAGAAGCGTCAGAAGCATAGTTATGGCGCGGTCCCCAAACATGCTCGGTTCTCAGTAATGATTGTCCCCAACCTGGATGAACGTTTGTCGGGCACGGTGCGTATTCGTTCTGATGTGTAGGCCTTTTTACCGACTGCTGTATGTATGAATAATAATGTTGCACTTAGGTGGTTTGAGAAAACTACGATTGCCGGAACAAGCAAATAAGTCCATATCCGGATTTAAGTTACGATGGCACAAAAATTAAATGTTTAGTTTGTGATATATTTCTAATGTGCTGAATGAAAACTGACAGAAATAGTACATTATCTGGCCGCAAAACATTACAAAATTTTGTGTGACCTGCTCGTTAACATATTGAGAATGGAATTAAATTAGAACCAAAAAGATAAAAATAAAACTGTGGTTATGTGTGGACGAAACAACAGATTGTAAAAAAGAATCTTATCTAGTTTGTGAAAATACGGAAGGCGTTTAAAACGGTAAGTGTTTCATAGCGGTACAAAAATTACAACTTACCATTTATTTTATTTTTGTACCTACTGCAGGGGTTTATTCCCTACAATTCTATTTTGAACAATGGACCTTTCTCAATTTACCTGCACTGCGGGCGCAGCCTGTAGGGATCAGGTAAAACAGTTGTCAGCCCTGCCTAGCAAACTGTTTAACAAACATAGATGACAGTCACAGTAAATGAAACTCCCTAAAAACGATGAACCGTTGTTAGATAGAGACGTTGTTCCACAGACAAAGCCATATACCCCACACTGGCGAGTGTAGCGTCATTTTCTACCTCTTACTAAATACAATAACGTATCCTTGTCTGATTTTTGTGAGAAAGTTCTATTGATGACATTCATGTATGTACGTTTACGAAACTCTAACATCGTTACGAAGATTGTTAGCTCAAACAGGTAATGCTAATTACAGTTATTCATGAAAACAATTAACAGTTACATTTCGTTGTTGTGGATTTATCTGAATCGAGTAGTAGATCGATAGAAATCGGTTCTATAATTATTTAAGTAAAGACGATGTGTTTAACGTCACAAATTTTACAGACGAAGCATGGTTGTATTTTGTGGACAATGAAATGAAATTAAAATTAGGGATAAAATTTATTGAAAAAGAATGTTTCTAATTTTATTACTAATTTCTAACATTTAATACTTCATTCATTCATTCACTGTGGACAACCAACTGTTCGATTAAAATTAGCGTGACGTCACTTACTATTATTAAAATACGCTCTATAGTAACAGAGGCAACTTCTACGTAGATTTGGCACAGGCGCAATATAATTTTTACATAATCTATACAGGGAGGCTAGGCACAGGCTAAGTAACCACGGACTGTTCGGATCTCATTCAGTGGGAGTTCTAAATTTGTACGTAGCGAGTGTACTTGATTAAGTTGCGCGTTTTAGTGCATGTGCTTATATACATTTCTACTTAATAGTATTAATATAATATTATTTCCTGATAAATTTGTGATACTTAGAATAAGTTTTATTTGTACACGTTTATCGACATGGATAATGAAGAAAGACCACAAAGAAAACGCAATCCAAGGGAAAGGGCTAACATTTTGTCAGTATTGATGTTTCTGTAAGTATCCACGTATCTATTAAACTATATTGAAATACGTATTCGAACAAAACAATTCGATAATTATTTAACTCGTTCATTTATTAACAAATAGAACATGTTACCGGTGCTGTATTAAAAATACTTTGTTGCTGTCACTAGTTTTAGTGATTTTGAAATAATCCGAAATCATAACCGACAGTTACTTCTGTATTGTTACAATGTTGGATATATAATTATTTTTAATTGCATGTATTTTTTTATTCCATTAAATATTGTTATTGATTTATATCTGTCTAATTTGCATTTACTATTTAAAATTTCTCAACACTTTCCCTGTAATTAATTGATTTGTAATTTTTACTTACACAATGTTGATTAATGTTGTGTAGGTA
This sequence comes from Osmoderma eremita, assembly GCA_031763485.1. Taxonomy (NCBI): domain Eukaryota; kingdom Metazoa; phylum Arthropoda; class Insecta; order Coleoptera; family Scarabaeidae; genus Osmoderma; species Osmoderma eremita. Next base: position 12,235 of record JARFOC010071373.1, on the reverse strand, counting down.
CGTTTTTGACCATTCTAAGAATTTCAAATTCTCTGCCTTGCTGAGAATGGTAGCTACAATTTTCTAAACCAGTTACAATCAACAAAGAAAAACTGAACTTGTTTTTTAGTAGAACTATAAATTTAAAGAAATTTTAAATTCCTAGAACCGTATTGAGAAAAAAAAAACTGGACTATTTAAAAGCAAGCTCTAAAAAGGTCATATCATTTATAAAAAATATGTTAATTAATTACTATACAAAACACTACGAAGAATCGTTTTTATATAGATTTCCTAAAACTAGCCACTGTTAGTATGCCCCCTTGGGGATTTACCGTGATGTTGCAAAAACAAAACATACACAATAAGTAATTTATATAGGACAAATCACAGTACAAAGTACAAACTCTTTCAAACTATATAGGTATACCAACAAAGACTTAATTAAATTTAATGAAATTCAAGTTCAGCACTAGTAGCTTACAGATAGTTAAAATGATTTAATTAATAAAATTAATATGGCCGGTCAACGAAAATAAACAGAAACTGAAGAACTGGAAATAAGTTACAAGGTTTATCAAGTTTTCTACATCATTGCAGTGATTGCCTTAAAATTATAATATGTAGTTCAATCCAAGAAATATTTATCAAGAATAGAGGTACACAAATGCAGGTCATCTACCTGTATAATTATGCGGACTGCTAAGATGCCGGAATAAAATTTAAGATTACATCATTTGCGGAGTTTCTCATGGATTACTATATAATTTATTGTAAACGTTGTATAGGATAGTACGTTACGTAAATTAAAGATAGTTGTTATTATACATAGTATTTAAGAAGTATGTATATAAATGCATATTTTTGCAATTGCATTTGTTTATAATTGGCCATTAATACTGCAGCTATAGCTGGGGCTTGGGAGTCACTCTAAAGGTACGAATCCAACATGAAACTTTTTGACGAGTTCAAACAATCACTGTGGAAACAGTCGTTTAGCTCGTAACTTATTTTAAAACGTCATAAGAACCTTCGCTCGTGAAACTTTTGTTTCATAAATAGATGACACAGTGTCAAAGCGATATGTGATTTAACTCGTGTGAAATTTTTAACTCACCTGCAGCAAGTGAGTTATTTAGTATTTAATGAAACATGTACTAATCTAGTACATATTTACAAAAATAATACAATTTTTTTCATTATTCGAAATTCATTATTTTGAAAATATACCTATATTTTATCGGAAAAAATATTCATAGCCCGGCAAAAGCATGGAATAATCCCAGTATTTATGTAAATACTGTTCTAATCAGGGGGTATTTTTTAACTTAAATTTATTTTAAGCCACCGTATCCTATACCTAACCTACATATTTTGCTGTGTTTTCGTGGCGCTTTTTTTACGGTGTCGTTGCTATGGCAACCAACTTTTTTTTTTGAAATAGTAACGTATGTCTTTAAAGTATTTTCTGAATCAGTATAGTTCTCTACGTACAAATAGTTACATTGTATGAGGGATCACATAATGACATTTCGGAGAGAAATCGAATTCTAATGTAACAGTCACTTATAACCAAATTGTCGTTACCTGGGCTTGTTGGCGATTTTCGATTCTTTATCAGATGTTATTTTTTGACAATTAGCTTCGCTGTTGATAATTTTGTGTGTTAGTTTCATTTGAGTGTGGTTCACTTAATAGAAAAGGATAAATCAAAGAAAGAAGATTTCTGCCAATAGTACGTTCAAAAAATGAAGTATATAAAAAGTGTATTGAAAAAAATATATAAATATACCTCTGAGATCACACAACACGTCTGATTGTTTAGTCCAAGCATTCTTCACGTACAGACAGCTGTTTCGGACTCACCTAGTGTGATCACACGCTAACACGGATCTCAGCTGACTGGTAACTTAGTTACCGCTTTTGGGATTGTTCCATGAATCCGCGGCTGGGCGTTAAATGTTTCTGGGATTTTCCTTAAAGACATGTGCTAACGTTCGGTTAACGATACGGAAAATTGAGCGAGCGACAGGCATCCTCCGACGTGCACTGATGAGGACTAGGTGAGTCCGAAACAGCTGTCTGTACGTGAGGAATGCCTGGACTATACAATCAGACGTGTTGTGAGATTTCAGAGGTATATTTATATATTTTTTTAAATATATTTTTTATATACTTTATTTTTAGCAAAGGATAAAGTTGATATTCTCATCATGTTAGGATACGATCGTAAACGGACACAACAAGAAGTATGCATATTATTCAATAACGTTTATCCTAACCGTGCTCCTGTTATTGTGTTTCCAAATTCGTTAAAACATACGCAGACACCGGAAGCGCAAAGGAAAACCCAAAGACGGGAACAGCAAAAACTGCTAATGGTGGTGATGCTGCATTAAAGCTCTGGTTGGTGATGAACGGACATCGTGCAATGATTTACAACGTGATTACAATAATTCTGAACGATCTGTTCGTTGAGTGCTTAAAAGAGAGAACTTTTATCCATACAAAGTTCAATTAGTTCAAGAACTCACGGCAGATGGCTTCGATAGAGGGCTCAATTTGTGAAATCATAATAACAATAATCTGTGGGTTCAAAAAGACTCCTTCACACTTTGGTTTAGAGGTCAGAAATTATCTGAATAATGTTTTCCCGAACCGGTGGATTAGACGAAGGGGGGTTAATAGAGTGGCCAGCCAGATCTCCAGACTTAAACCCTTGTGAGTATTTCCTATGAGGTTGCATAAAAAATGAAGTTTATATGGAGCGGCGGCACAATTTAGAACATCTCCGAATTATATTGCGTGCAATAGAAAATAATGTGTTTGGAAATGTCAGGCGCTCCTTCAGGGAGAGACTAGAAATGTGCATACAAAAAAATGGAGGTCACATTGAACACTAAATTTTTATTTAAATTCAATGGTTGTTTTTAGTTAGAAACGTTGATTTGCACTCATAGTATTATTGTTGTCTTTTTGTTATAATAAGCTACTAATTTTATTAATTTTTTTTGTTATGTAATCCATTACAGATTTTGTACGGGCCGATGTATAAGTATTGTAACGGTACTTTTACAATAAATTTAAATATGATCCCATCATTTAATCAAAATACAAAATCAATTTAATTTCTGTTAGCTTTGATAACGGTTTATTGAATTGACATGAGCACCCTTTCTCTACTTAGTCCTCAGCTTCTCAAATCGTGCAGTCCTGGATTAATGTATGTACCATTAAAGACAATGTTTGGAATACTACACGCTTATTACGTGACAAAGCACACAAAAAAAAAATAAAGAAAAAGAAACAACAAAATATAAAGTAAAAATTTGGGGCCCCGTATTACTATTAATATGAATAAAAATGAAATGCGTAATGAAACAATGGGCATAAATGCAATGTAGGGTTTGTGGACTTAGCTCTTCGGGTTCTAAACTGCTGATTCGCCGCTGGTACCAAATTGGGGTTTGATACAGCCAATCCGTCTTGATTGCTTCCTGGTCTTCGATCTCTTTATTTCTCCGACTCACGACAAATTTTTCTGGATTAAATCATTAATTTTTTTCGGCGTCGACGATGACTTTTATTTCACTAATAGTACCAGTCGGGTCAAGTAATGTCGCCTGACTTACTTTTATTTAATTAATTTGACGTAATGGCAAAAATGTTTCGACGCAGCTTGACAGCTCGTGTCTTCTTCATGTAAGCTTCCCCGCTTTTCTCTCTTCTACCGCTTCTCCTCCATTCGTTTTTACAATATATAACTGGTAATGTATCAATATCACCTTAAACATTTCCAAAAATGCACTGACATTAAAATTTCTATCGTATTTAAATTGGTTAAATAAAAATCTTCTAATTGTACCGTTCCATTACACTATGTGTAGATTGCTAAAATAACATAAAAAACATACGTTGCTATTAAAAAAAAACGAGCACAGCAAAATATGATTAAAAGAACTTTTATTTGAACAAAATTTAGATTAGAACAGTATTTAAATAAATAATGGCAGTATTCCATACTTTTGCCGGACCGTGTATATACACATTAACTGTTTTATTCTATCTATCTATTTGTTCTATCGAGCTATCTAGAAATATTTTCTGAAAAATACCGATTTTCATCAATATTTACTATATGCGTGAATTTAGCGCTATCTCTGACACTACACAGAAATTACCAGAGAAGGTATCATATATCGATGTGGAAACACCAAAATACGGTCGCAGAGTTTCACGACTTAAAGATTTCATGTGACATAAAATTTCTTCAATCAAGACACATATATTGCTCTAGAGTGAAAACGCAGCTGACTTAGATAATGGGTTAAAGAAATCATCATCGTCGATTCTCACCGTTACGTCGCCAAGTCACGAAGCAATGCAAGTTATGCAAGTTTATGACACGAAACGACTGTTACTGACATTTGTGAAGTCATATGCACATTACAAACTAATTTGTCGAAGTTGGGTTGTAATTGAGTGTTTTTAATGTAGGTGAGAATAGTCGAATACGCTTTACACGTCACAATCTGACGATCGGCTGCACTTGCCAATGTAAACTTTAGGTATTCGCTTCAGAAAAGGTACATAAAAATTGCTTTATATATCCGCTGTAGCTAGTATGTACATATTTTGAAATATCTGGTAAAATAACGAAATACTTTTTTTATTATTACGATGAAACTTGAAGTAATAACAGCTATTACATGCATACGATAATTCATCTTAATTAAGCGTTGAAGTACCTTGTCGTTTGATTATATTGCTGTTACTGAGGAGGCAGTAACTATGTTACAGAAAATTGGGGTTGTTATTGAGGGCTCAAATTGCAGATTGTGTGAAGGGCCAATAGCGTGTGCTTATCACATATTCTTTGAGAAACGAAAAATGTACCGAGACTACTTTAACCAACAACGCCGGGATAGCGCAGTGACAAATCGGTAAGAACTTTATGATACTTTATTCGGGAGATGAGAAGAAAAAATGGAGTGGCTTTTGTAATAGTAGGGGAGATGAGAAAAAATATAATAGACTTTAAGCGAAAAACCTTTCAATATATTCTTAGTAAATGTCTATGCGCCCATGGAACAGGCATAAGTAAAAGAGAAGGAGATATTTTATGAAAAAGTTGAGGAAACTTTTGAAAGCATACCAAATTACGATACAGTACTGTTGCTGGAAGACTTTAATTCTAACATTGGAAAGGAGGAATACTGGGGAACGGCAGCTGGTAAACTTACAATACATACATACAGAACTATTGATAATGGAGAGAAATTATGTAATTTAGCACAGAGAAGTGGTATAGCAATAGCGAGTACAAAGTTTCAATACAAAAGAATAGAGGAGATTACGTGGAAGATACCAGGCGAATGTGATGGAAACCAAATAGACCGTATAACGGCGCTGGTAACACAGAAGATGGCGTGAATGAAAAATATAAGAACAGAGCAGAAACTATGGCAAGTTGAAAAAAATTATGGAGATTGAGACGTGAAGTAACTATACGCAATGCCTTATTAGCCAAATTAGTGTGAAAAAATCAGTTTAAGGAACTCGTAACCTAGCATACAACCGAGAGGAAGAAAATTGAAGAGCTACAAGAAACGATGCAAGAAAGGCGGGATGAGATCGAAATACCAACAAAATATGAAATATTAACAATAATACGTAATAGCAAAAATGGAAGCGGCACATGAAATGATCGCAAGCACGTGGAAATGATTATGGAGGAAATATCATACAAGAGGAAGTGTGTGAGCCAATAAGGAAAATATGGATAGCAGAGCAATGGGAACTGGGGACAATTGTAACCATTTATAAGAAGGGAGATAAGAAAGTGTGATAGCTATAGAGGCATTACGTTATTAAGCACTGTATACAAGGTATTAATGTCTCTCATCCAGATAAGACTTATAAGCTTAGACAACTTGATACGAGAATATCAATTATCAATATGGCAAATCCACAGCAAATGTACATATTCTAAAACACACAATAGGAAAGGTTAATGAATTTAAAATTGAGATATTATTTGTAGATTTCAAACAAGCATTTGACTCAATAAATAGGCAGCGGCTGATAATGGTATTAGAAGAATTAAGTAGACCACCAAAACTTATAAGGTTAATAGCAATTACGCTAAAGGAAACTCGGATTAAAATAAGAAACAGCTCAGGTGAAACGGAAGTATTTGGGGCGAATAAAGGCGTAGAACAAGGGATGCACTATCTGCTACTCTATTCAACATTTGTTAGGAATACATGACCAAAAATGTAAATAAAGGAAACATAAGAAACGGAGCGGCGCAAATAATCGCATATGCAGACGACCTTGTCATAGTAGCAAAACAAAGAAAAAGTCTGGAAAATATAACAGATCAAAGCGAAGGGTGAAACACTAGGATTAAGGATCAACGAGATGAAGACGAAGTATATGCAAATAGGTGGAAGGGAAACTAAGATAAAGGTAAAAATTGAAGAGGATACTTTTGAAACTGTTAAAAATATTAAATACTTAGGAGTAAACATAAGCTGGATAGAAAACAACCTCCAAGAAATAAAAGAAAAGGTACCGCAAATGAATGGAACATTTTACGCGAATAAAAAGACATACACAAACAAACAACTTACCAAGTAAACTAAAATAAAGATGTATATAACGTTACTAAGGCCTATTTTAACCTATGCGGCGGAGACAATGACGTTAACAAAAGAGGGAGAAAAAATTCTTCAAATGTAAGGGAGAGAAATAATGAGAAGTATGATGAGAAATATGGGGGGGGGGGATTTGAAGGGAGAAACGGTGGTAGGAGGTATAAAAATGCAAAGAATGAAATGGTGGGCACACATACAGGAAAACGCCAGAGGAGTAAGTGCGATCAAGAACACAATGGCAATTGGGAGGAAGAGAGCACGAGGAAGACCAAAGACTAAATGGAAGGACGAAGTAGAAGAAGACTTAAGAAAAGCGGGAATAAGAATAATATGGAGGAAGATTGTCGAAAAAAATGGAAAGAGGTAGCAACCAAAATGAAGGAGAGCGTCTGTGTAGAGGCGAAACTCCGTTTGGGGTGTGGAGGCATGGAGTCTTAGTCGTTAGGACAGCAATAGTGGTTAAGGCTATTGGGGAGTCCAGCAAATAACAAATTATGATACGTAGTTCTTTATTTTATTTCCGATATTTCGCATCCGTGTGGTATGCTTTATCAAGGTCAAACTGGATGTAAAAGTTAACAATGTTGTAGTACAACAGAAAAAACTCAAATTCACAAGAAAAGTAGCTGTGAACTCAAGAAAAAAATTGCATTATCATTATGTTTATAACAATGCACCATAAACCATTTGGCAGTAGTTTATGATGCATTGTTATAAACATAATGATAACGCAATTTTTCTCTTGAGTTGACATGTAAGTACTTTTATTATGAATTTGATTTCTTTTTCTGTCGTATATACATATATTAACAAGACGACATGATAGTATGCAAGGGTTGCTAACGATTAATAATACATCAATCGTACTGCAGTCGTTTATCGCATGCTTCCATCGTGGCCCTACGATATTGCGATAACCTTAACAAACACATGATTTCGATAATATGACCATTTGTCATCCAACTAACGCGGGCATTTTAGGTTCAAGTGGCAAACTGTAACCCATAATTTACAACCTCTATCTGAACGTATTACGAGATATGTAACTAGGTAACGCTAGAACCAATGAATGATGTTTGAAAAAAGTGTAAACAAGTGTGTCAAATCATCGTATAATATATAAACGTTAAGCTACCGAAAACCTTGTTTGATTAATAGAAAAGCCAAACCCCAACAATAATTAGACAGATGCTGTGGTAGTTTGTCTATAATGTAATCTGTCAAACACTTCTTCTTTACACTGCCACTAACTTCCAAACCGTCACACTTACGGCCGAGTTCAGGGACTGCCTAACTGCAGTGTATAACTTTATGGCCAAGTGCAAGTTGCAACACGTCCAATTCTGACATCCAATTTCCAAGCCTGCCTCCCATGGTAGTTACATACTGTATTTCTCATTTATACTAATATCCGCTTCTTGTTTTTTTAGTTTCGCTTATTCCTATTGGTTGTTACTTAATTTCACCATTTCTTCTGTAATTTCTAATTCCTTTTCTGTTATTGATGCTACACTCCGTGCTGGTATATGTATCCCCGTTGATTTTTTTAAATCTCCGTTTCCCGTGTTTGATCACTTCATTTGTTTTTTAGCTTTTACGTTACCATTTCTTGTCCTATTCGTTAGTCAAGAGTCATCGGTTGATTCCTGTTTGAATATTTGTATTCCATTTTTGGAACTACCTGTACCACTTTCGTGCTCAATAAGTTCTTACTCCTTAAAGTTCCATTTCCGCACTTTTCCATTGACTTCAAATTTTTGATACATTACATCCTTTGATTTTTTCTTCCCTTGCTATATCTCTAAGCTTCCTCTGGAGTAATCCCTCTGTACGGGTTAGTTCTGTATCCACAAATATATTCCTTCCTCTTTAATTCCATTCTTCTTTAAAATATTTAGCTTATCTGACCCGTCTTCCATCTCTATCATACATTTTTATCTCCTGTTTTTTATCGTTCGTCTTATTTTAACTACTATTTTCAATTTCGTTTATTCACCTCTCTATTTGCCCCTTTAAACTTTTGCCCTCTAGTTATTACCAAGTTATTACGGATCTATCTTTTACTATTTTAATAAATGTTTATGATAGGTCGTTAATTTCAAAAGTATCAAATACATATTGGAAATGCCAAGTACGTTCCTTAATGAACGAAACTGATATGTTAGGCAAAATTTTTTAATCAGGACTTGACAGTGTGTATCGAATTTTGAACGTGAGCCTCTATACACATGGGCTCAGCATTAATGCAATGCAGCTGTAATTCATATAGTTGATCAGCATGAAGTAGGCATTATACATGAGAAAATGTTAAAGATGCAAATAATAAACATGTTTGAAATCATGTGAAGAAGTAAGCTTGAGTCGTAAATGGTAATGAGTGTGATAATTAATAATTCGTAGCTATTAGCGTACTTGCGTCACATTATAAACTATTTATGGACTTTCTTCTAATGATTTTGATATTTCTAATAATTAATCCTATCATACACATATTTAATTATCCGAAAAGCGAAACACTCTGAATATTTAAGAATCACGATTTTTCTTACAAAATTACAGAAACACCTCCAGTTTCGAAGGGGAGCCACCAATGTAATTAGAAAAATTGGGGTTACAATTTGTTTCCCAAAAATTGTCTTCCTTCAATCAAAAATTGACAGGTCTGAGCGGTTTCATATAAAAGGCCTTGATGCTTAAATATTCATTGTATTTCCTTTGTTAGGGTTCTGCTAGTTTGCAGTACGATTTGCCGGTGAGAGAACACAAAAGAGGCATTTGGTTGTTTTTAAATAGTTTATTATAAAACTAAATAGTCATACAGACAAATGTATAAATGTAAAAATACACACTTAATCGCAACCCATATTTAAGTTTTTCAGTAGGACATTATTATGTCTATGTGCACATTTGATGCATATGTACGTCCGTATAGCACCGTACAGGAGCTGTGGAGCTGTTGGATCTGATATTCGAAGTTGGCTGGGCGCAACCGTCTTTTGCGTATGAGTGTAAGAACGGCCACCGGATACCGTTCCAACTTTTCTTCGTACCCAGCCCCTTATATGCTTCTGGTACCGCGGTTGGTGCACTAGGGCGGTGGCAGGTAGGCAGCAAGCGGGCACGCGGCTCGGCAGGCGGTTGTAGCACATCAACTGTCCTGGATACGAACGGGTCTCCGGTCCACGGCCGGTCCTTTTTCCTTCCACGAAAGGATCCATTTTCAAAAAGTTATATCGCAAATTACAGTAGCTTTTGGTGAGTTGGTACAATATATTGTATATTGTGCCAATTCGCAACGCGTCGCCAAGAGATATTTTACACAGCTATACATTTATTTTGAAGTACAGCAAAAATAAAAATACCTATAAATCTTCAGCAAAAAAATTCTGCGTGTCGAAAATATTGGACTGTATTTGAGACATGGCGAGTTGGGAAAATACCAATCTATCACTGTATTGATAAAAAAGAAGTATTAGTATAATTACCTAGCCGGTTACCTGGCAAAGATATAAATTGTACGATTATGCCAAATATTGTCAGTTCCACAGAAGTTGCAGGCAGAGCGAACGATACGATTCTCACATCGAAAACAATATTCCACAATTACACAGAGCATCGCCGTGGGATCATCGTTAGTTTTAGAAAATACATCAAGAGTAATTAATCACGTGTTTTTTACTGAACTTACCAAAAATGTGAAAACTCCAGCCACAAATACGTACGCTCAGTGTATGTAAAATATACTTATTTTCTGGCAGGGATTAGTATTATTGGTAAATATTCTTATTGGTATTATTTATTAGCATGTTGCAATATCTTTATTCGATGACCTATTGTGCAAGTTAATCATATGTGGAATTAGTGATGTTCCTGTTATTGTAAAAGAGTTGAATATGTCAGCATAGAAATAGGCAACAGATAAGTGAAATACTCATTATTTTAGAAATTGGTACACATCGGAAGCATGTATTTTACGCCAATTTATTTATTATACATACAAAACTTTAATACAAGTTACTCGAGTTAATAGTAATGTGTTATAAAGAGTTAAATGTGTAATAAAAATTAAATCATCTTCAGCTTCGTTCAGGAAGTCTAGAAAATCGTTTTCTCGTTGGTTGTAAACCATTCATAAAAGTAAATATGTCCATTCTCTGCTCCATACCTTTCTCCATATCCTCAGGACATTTACACAATTCAGACCATTCACTTGCAATTACTTTTGAGAATTCTTCGGTTGTTAAAGGTTCCAAATCATCATTTATTTTAATTGTTTAAATATCTATCACATTTCTTAATGCACTCAATTTTTGACAATACCACACATTTTTTTCAATAGTGTTAATTGGGTGATTCGATGGATTTTTCCTATCACACCATGATGAACCTTGCGACCATCCCTGAAGTTGTCATGAACTCCTCATAGACATAGACTCGAACTCTCTGACCATCTTCTCCTTCATTGTTGTGCCCTAGGGAAAGCACTAACAGATTGAAATGAACCACTGTCGGGTTTCGGGCTGAGATTCTCTCTCTTTGTCTCTTGTCTCATCTCATTGTCTCTTGACAATTTTGTTAAACCGTCGACGTCTCTGAAGGTTCAATAACGAAACGAAGCCTACCAGCTGATATCCGCTCTCTACTTTAATGTATTTTTAATGAAAAAAAGAGCAATATAACAAAGTGGCGTGCTTGATAAAAGTTAATAATGTAAACTTAATCCTTAAATTTTATGTCAACCTAATTTAGACATTGTGAAAAAAGTATTGAATATAAAAAATTATTAATTCAATAATTAAAACAATATTAAGAAATAAATGTTTACAATAAATATTATCAGTGATTTTATTTCATTTCAAGTACATGAAAGGAATAATTAATAGTAATTTTATGGCAGGTGTTGAAAGTGTAAAATTGATCTATCCTTTTATGCCTTCAAACGATCAAGTGCTTCTTCTGTAATTGCTTGAATTTCATTTTAAACTGCTGCGATTAATTCCAACATTATTTAACAAATTTTTATAAATATTATTTTTTATTTCACTAAATCAGTAGGAGTCTGGAGGTGTCAATCTGGGGATGGTCTAATCCACGACTTACCATGCGATCACCATAAAATTGTTGCAAATGTTTTAAAGTTGCATCAGAAACACATGGAGAGGTATTATCTTGTTGGAAATAGCCAAGTGTTGTTTCATCATCATGCAACTGTTCAGTAATTTTATCTAAAATATGTGTGCGATATCTTGCGTCATCGAGATTGTTATGGAAAAATATAGGATGATATAGGATGATTCTTCTCCCTTGGATTTCTACCCATACACTTTTCTCAGTTTTGTTCTGATAATCTTCGTAACGAGGTAAGGTTTGATCGAAACGTATGTATCTGGTTACTTGAAGAGATGATGTCATCCGCTGAGTCGACGATCGCTCCTTCCACCTCTGTCGCTTGGTCCTATTGTGGAGCGGATGGCATCCTAAAGTTCATCCAACAAGTCCAGGCCCTTGAGGTAGCTCAGGATCTTGTTGTATGAGGAATTTTTCAGGTCAGCTAGGGTAGTAATGTCCCTTCCAAAAATGGAGAACCTGATGCGGGT
>JARFOC010071363.1:0-16144 GCA_031763485.1 Osmoderma eremita | reverse complement strand
AAGGGTGGATATCATTGGGGTGGATTTTATTGTACCTTCTGGTTTGTGGCGTCTTTTGTTCTGACACACCTTTTGGGTGTTAGAACACTGTACTAGTTTTTACTTCATCATAGCTTTAATTGTCTATATATTGGCTTAATTTAATTTAGCTTTTCTTTGTATTATTATTCTCTTTTGTTTGACATGTTACAAGCACAATTGTGTCTACGTAATTAATAAATATTATTATTTTTATTATTTATTATTATTATATGCGTTATTAGAGGCATTCACTTATATTGTCCTTTCATTAGATAAGTAATTTTAATAGCATGTAATTTTCCACTACATAATTTCTTTTAGGGTTTTACGAAGACACGATTTGATCAACATTTTAAGAAGAAGTTAACCCAAGCGAACGCAAAATCAACTCACTCACCTGACAGGGAGCCTGGAACAAATATGCGTCACCGAATGCCGTACTCAAGCAGAAAATATAGTCCCGCTTGGGATGCTCCGGAATCGGTTGCATGATAGCCCCGTCCACTATGATCAGGTGTTTCGGGGCAGCCTCCACCGACCGACCCTCCCTCGAATCGCAAGGGTAGAACAGTAGCGTCGTACCCTTGAGGCACACCCAATAGCCTTTCCATCCACGTTTCCTTGCCAATTCGATTTGATGTTTTTTCCTCAATAACCATTTCTTAACGCTTAGGAACCTGCAAGAAAAGATAAAGGTCGTTTCAAACGCATAAATTTCACCCCAAAGCTCCTTTTTTCTCTCAATATACTAATAAATGTATCTCTCGTTTATTTCTTAGAAATACGTACGAAACAAGGGTTCAATTTTGCTATAATATTAAAAGAGATTGACACCGAAAAAGAGATATCCACATCTTTTTCTGTTTGCTAATTAAGAGTCCTGGAAATAAAGTCGGGAGATTATGCAAAGCGGGTTTCGCGCAGTAAGTCGCGGTTAATTGAGTGGAAATTTTAATTAACGAATTTAATTAGCTAAATTTGTTTGTGCCTCCTTGGGGTGCACCAACTCCGGAGTTTTTTCTGTTGTCATCATTCGTCAAATTGCGGAGGTACTGATACAATTACACCCCGAACTTTCAAGCGAGCTTAGCACCACATCCCTTTTAATTAATATTATGAAATTTAATCAGAATAACGCGGTACATTGCTTCACGCATTGGAAGTTCAGTCCAGCCTAACCTTCATATACAGGGTGATGCATTAGTGTGACAAACCTCGATATATACGTTATAGTATAAGATATCAAAAAAAGTTATTTATGAAAATTGTAGGCAGTCAACATTTTAAAATTATTGTCATATTACCAGGGTGAACCAAATACGTTTTTTTTTTAATGAAACAGCCGTGTATATTATTTGAGATTTAGATTAAGCTCATATCTCACACTTCGAATGTACAATTTCATTGAATTATACAGCATTTTTCAGAAGTTATGATCAATTTTATATGCATATCACAGTGAGTTCAAGGTCCTGTATACTGTAAACAAAACAGTCTGAAATTTTTCTTTTACAAACATAGATTTTTGATATTGGTCAAGTTTTATAGCAAAGTTACATTTTTTCAAAATTGTCAATACTGATTACAGGGCGAGCCAAAACTCAAATACATTAATTTTTCAATTATTATACAGTGTAACCCGTTTGAAACGGCGACACCTCTGTAGAATGTTTATTTCTAGCCCAAATTGGATCGAACTTTTTATGAGAAAGAAGGTTAAAATCTCTACTTCCGTTGCTAAATTTCAGATTTCTCATTTAATTCTCAAGGCCTAGTATTAATTTTTTTTTTCGAATTAAAGAATCACGAAGCTTTTTCTTTAAGTTAAATTTTACTACACCGTTGGATTCAGGAACACCTTAAATGGATTTGTATCAAATTTCGCTAAATATTATTTAATATTAACGGACTTACAACAAAATCAATATTAGCGTTACTCTGTAGCAGAGCGATTTTCTCGGTTTTTAACAACCACTTATCACTTTTTTTAGTATCTCTGATTTTAAAAATAACTAAGAAGGTCTTGAAATCGTTGATTGTGGGCGTTTCTTAAATGTGAACTGTCACAATTAGACATTCATCATGACATTTAAATGAATTGTCGAATCTTATTCTACGTACGTATCTTTTTAAAAACTTAATATTATTATTCTACACCTAGAAGGTATTAAAGAATGAAGTAACAATGCAAGAAAGAGGATAGTTACATGCCGTCTTAACTATGTATAGTCTATTCGCCCTTTAGTAGACAATATTCCATCAAACTTTTCTATCCGAAACTTTTTGACGTACGCCTCGTGTATGCGTTTTAGGTATATAAACAGCGCAAATCTGCTTTTCCATGCCGGTAATGGGAGATATGTTCTTTGTACCTCGTTTCAATACACCTCTTTGTCTGTCCAATGTAGAATATTTACCAATAACCTAACTCACGTAGCTAAAACGGATATCGAAATAAATTTAAATTAACGATACATAAGCGTCTCTTTACAATAGAGGACGCGGACGTCATTCAAATTACGACCTAACGACATGACACGGTGATGATGTACGGCGTATTTTGATTGTTAGGCTCGGACGCATTTTCCTAACCGCTGCCGCTTCTATTACCACTACGGTGCCACCCTAGGCCGTTGTACGAGAAGGTAAATACGATTAGCTTTTCAATAGCTAATGAATGCGGCAGGTTTTGTCTGCGGCGATTAAATTACCGCGATACATTATTGTAGGCGCCCATTATTGCGTTGGGCTTAATGGAAGGCTTCGCTGGTTGATACGCGTTCGCTAAAAAAGATTGTATACATAGGACGTTAAGGGCATTATCTAAATCATTTTGTTATTTCCGTGGTGATTTAATTTACGAACGGCTCTTCATTAACGTGTACTCGCGGATTATTCTACGAAATTAAGGGACGTGCATATAAAATTAATTTGGAATGTTTGTTCGTGTCGATTATACTTCGACTTCATACAGTATCACTACGAGAATTTCAAATGTCCAAAGTATATCAGAATATTCAAAAAGTTTCAAACATATTCAACTTATTCGCAGACTATTTGAAAACAAATTTTTATCTTTAAGAATAACGGGGATATTACTTGTAACAGATAACCTGGGACACTCGGTATATTGGCCACCTATGTTTATCAATCTAAAAGTAAAATATATTCAGTTATTTCATATCGGGTATTGGTGGTGTGGACTGCACGTCGCAAACACCATTTTCGTTACACCATTGACATTATGTAATATGGTGATATATTGTTTATTCACGATAATAAATGAAGTACGTTATTAGCAGTTATTGTAAAACATAATCATGTTACCAACTTTTTTGTTTACATCTACTCACTTATTTGTGACCGCTCATATTATAGTTTAGTTTGTTTAACAAAAAATCATGATTACCAATGATGTCCATATGAAACCGACACACTAATGACGCAGCAGCGAAAAATGAATCAGAGGCAATATTGCATAGGATAGGCATTGAGCATTATAACTCTTGATTTTACTAGATATTAAGCACCTTGTCTATTATTCTAAACAAACTGTCTTTTCGCCTAGGTTGTCTTAATTTTCATTATTTTGGTTATTATTGAACATACTAAAGCAAAATCCTCATACAATACACGTAAGCTCAGCTCTCACCGGGGTACGAGATATATTGTATGTAGGGCGATCTGGTATACGCAGAGAAGGTAGAAATCATAACATGAATATTGCTGGAAATTCCTACCCAGTCAATCTATTTCCTTCGCATTCGACGATTGAAAGGATCGTCAAAGCATTTATGGTATTTGGTGTGGAATCGCTGTAAAACCCAACAGATAGACGAACAGCCTCAAATCCCTCCGCTACCTCCCAAACGGGAGGAGAGAGAAGTGAGGCGTTGTTTGTTGGTTGAAATTGACGAACCTTGCTCTAGTCCGCATAATACAGGTGAGATCGGTGTCAGTAGAAGTACAGCGGAACCTATTCTGAAACGCAACAAATACAAAAGTTATAAAGATCAAAAGTGCCAGGAGATTTTCCGCGAGGACAATTTTGCAAGAATAGAGCCTTGTGCGTCCGTGGTGGAAAGGCTAACGAACACGAATATTTTATAAAAAATATTCTGTTTTCCGGCGAGTTCTCCTTTCCACGTCATAGCAAGCATAATACCTCGGTCGTGTGATAATGGTCTAGAGAAAATCAAAATCTGGTCTTATCATTTGGGCGTAACAACATTATAGGACTATTTGTTATGGACGGCATTTGATTTGAATGAAATATTTGGATTTGCTGCTAACGCAAATTATTCCCTCTGTCCGTCAACTTATGCAAGACGGTTGTCCCGCGCATAAGACCAGAATAGTAATGGAGTTCTTAGAAAACACCTTTCTTAATCGTGTTATTGCCGGTAAGGGTACGATAAAATGATCACCTCGAACACTTGACCTCAATCCCTGCGATTTTTTTCTGTTGGGTTATGTCAAACAGAATCTTTACAGTTTTGCAACAATAGCGAGCTTGCAAGAGTTGCAAACTACAACTATTAAGAGTTTTTGCGGCAATAGCCCCTAGAAATCTCTAGGAAGTGAGGCGGGATGTTTTATGATAGACTCGGCTATTGGTCGCGAATGGAGGTATTTTGGAACCCTCCATAAAGTAACATTGTTAGAATTTCAATTTATTTCATATAATTGTAGAGTTTAGTTTTCCTTTGTTTAATTTAATAAGAATCGTTTATTTTCATACTTTTTCGTTCCCTTGCATCGCATAACAGCTATAAAATATATTCATTTTGTAGCTGTTAACTGTACTTTTTACCGTAATCTGAGACTACAGAAAAGTTTTACGTGATTGAGCGGACATGCGTGCGTATCGTTGCTCGGTTTTTGATACACTGCGACTGGATATCTCCCGTTGTCAGTAAGACTCGAATGCGCGGTTGCCATTCACAAAGCAATCCCCCGTTCCGATGTGGACATGCGTGTATAGGAAATCAACATACTAAAATCTCATACGAATGTCAGATGTAAGCATATCAGGTACTTGCTTTTTTTAATTGAATTGAAGTTCAATGTTAGTAATAATTAGTATTCGGAGCGTCTAGGGTTTTGATTTCACCATTCAGATTCTCATGCATTGTTCAAATCACCCGTGAGAGATATTGGTAGAGTAAATGAAGGGCCGTTCTCAGGTTGTTCCTGTATCAGCACTAACACAGATACGTATGTACATACTCTGCTGGCCACGACAGAGCTTGAATCCTACTAGCAATGTAAACTATCGACATAGTTGCCACACCGTTATACGGCGCATGAGACCAGTATGCAACAAGCGTTGTATGGAGGCCCGTGCTTGTCGAAGAAAATGCAAGGCGTATCAATAACGTGAAAAGTGCGAGATATTACGCAAATAAATTGAGATTGCATTTTTGATAAATCTTTGCCTAGTGTTTTAAAGCGTTTCAAGAATGAATAATATTGTAGCACAAGGAAACCAAAAATGGACAATACTATATTTAGAGACAGCAATGCATTAGGCACACGCTTTTAATAATAGTGGACAATGTAAAATAATAGAAAAGGTATTTCTATAGAAGCTGAAATATTATCGTAAATAGGATACCAGGACACATTCGACATTGAAGTCAATGAAAAACTAATATAACGAAATAATCAAAAATATAAAACGACCGACCACCACTTCCTCTGCTGTTCTACCAGAGTAATACCATTTAATTATCTGGACCCTTTCCTCGGTAGTGAAAATCATTCTAAAATTTTGTCAAAGAAACCAAAATAATGAATTTAATTTAATAAATATCTAAAGTAATAATGTAAATAAAGAGAAAATAATGTTGTAAATTAAATTTATAAATTCAGAAAAAGAAAACCCTCAAAGTAAAAAACGCTTGAGTAACGTCAACATACTAACATACTAAGCTACTGCTACAACGACAACTCCTACCATTCCGTGCACCGAAACCCACCTGCGACTGCATTCGGGAGATTGCGATTGGGATCCGGGATATGACATCGCTGCTTGATGAAATACATTACTTATAGACGGCTTTCAAGTTTAGAAATGGCCAGCGCTGTATGTTTAAGTGACAAATTATACAATAGTCATACAGAAAGGAAGTTAGTGTCACTTCCTATGATTGGCTTGGACATTTAGTAGCAAGGGTTTCAACGAAGCATTTGCTTACCAAGAATCATTCCGGTATCTTTATACTTGTTCCACGTCTTTTATTATATATTTTATTTAAAATATGTAATAAACAATAATCTTTAATGTCCTTTTATTTAAAAATTACAAACCAAAAAATATTTTCCACTCAATTCTATTAAATTAGACTATGAAATTGATCTAGACCTCCCATCCTATCTTTCCCGAAAGATTCATGTATATTTAATTTTACGTATCCCCTATATAACCTTTCACCTTCCACCATCTACGGCATTATAATCTCGCTTTATATCTTATCTCCGGAGCTATTTTTAAAATACGCCTCACTCCACAACGGACATTCTTTAAGTTTTCCGTTCGATCTTTTCGCTCCGACTGCCGGCGGCTCTGTTTATAGGGCGGTCCATATTTCAACGCCCACTGTTCAAAGAGTCGCGATCTATATACGCCGTTACGTGGCGCCACTGTCGACAAATTAATTACGCCGGCTTTCGAGAAAGAGCCAAATGCACTCTTCTCCATTTAGCGGGGCTTCCATTTACGACTACATAAATAACCACGGTCAGTCAAGTCGGTATGGACTTTCGCTAGTCGAAATGTTCTTGTAAGATGTTCAGGTGTTGGCCGATACATGGTCATACCATTATTCGTAGGTACGAAATATTGAATATATTTTTTTTAACATTACGTAAGTTATCTGTTTTTTGACTTTCGTCGTTATCAATATCATTATCCTTAGCGTGGAGCCCTCTGTGGTCTCTGGTATGCTCAAAAATTCTTCACTATTCTTTGAAGTTTCTGGTACCTGCGAGTTCTTAAAATCTTCAGGTCCTTCTCTACTGCATCAAAACTATCTGGCATATGACCTCATTCTGCAGAGTAATAATACCCTAATCGCACAGTAAGGAAAGCTTTTGGGCATATTACATAGTAAGGTCTTGACACAATCATGGAACGAAACGCATTGAGAATTTTTATATTCAAGGACTGTGGGCTGGTAAATAATACGCAGTATCGGGAAATCGATTTAATAAAATTCTGGACATATGTCTCAAGAACACATCGCCTCTCATTATCAACCGATTCCCGAATTCGGTAATGGGTTGACATTGAGCGCCGACGTGCTCTTGAAACACATGTCCCGAATTTATTAAATGAATTTGTGGTGTGTGGATTTCCCCATATTGCATATTATTCAAATTGGCCTTAACTATTTTGCGAGCCCATCGCCAACCAAAAACGATTGACCGAAAATATTTCGCCTAGGTTAATTTTTAACTGGTAATTTTGTTGCAACCATTTCACCATCATGTTCAGTTACTGCATAATTTTCAGAATCGAAAGAAAAGTAAGTGTATTTGCGTGATTGTGACAATACTGAAATCGAGCAGATAAGCCAAAAATAGAAGTAGAAAAGCGGCTAAAGATAGATCCCTGCCGCACCCGGTGACTTATAGTCAGCGACAAAATGGAAGGTACATTTAATAGAAATTTATGGTTAACGATGTCAAACGCTCGGCTAAAGTCCAAGAGAATTAGAACAGAAACTTTACCACCGCTATTTGCGCTGCTGTATCCAGGTCGAAACCGTCTGTTGGAGAGGATGTCATTACAGATTTATGCAGTTCAAATACGCCAAGAACAGGAAGGATACTAATCGCTCGAAGTTTTTTCAAACTGTTAATATTTCTTGTTTCAGCCGAATAATGAATGATTTTCTAATTGTACAAAATGGAAAATTATCCATACAAAGATTGAAGATGTCAATAACCTGATGCACTCTTCAACAAATACACATAAATTAATTTCGTCGTCCAATGATGCGAAAGAAAATAAAGAATTTCCTATTAAAAAAATTACAACCCGAATTTCTTAACTCAGAAGAAGTTCTTCGGCAGATACGTTCCCCACCGTCCACTATAACCACCTACAACATGTCTCCGAGGAATATTTAATCGAGATTTAATGGAAAAATCCTTTTCCCCGGGTAGGTGAGTGGTTATTTTTCAGGGGGTTCGTTTGGAAGAGACGTCTTTCTACCTTAATCTAATAAGGTAAAGTGCCTGCAGGGTCGCGGTTATGAGACGAGATTGAGCGAGACGGATGACACGAAGACGGTTTCGCAACTGCGAGATCTGAGTAAGGCTCTATTCAGATTTTTGTAATCTGAGTGTGAACCAGTGTATGTTTTTAAGTGGATATTTCAATTTGAAGTGTCCGTTCCATGGGCGTTATTGGCCGATCGTTGTTAGAAGTCTTCCAGTGGTTATTTGAATGATATAAAAATAGAACTTATAAAGTTGATCGAAAAGATATCACGAGATTGGTCTTCTACTTCTAAAAACTAAACAATTTGGAAATTATGATTTTATGCGTTTATAGCACTCTTTTATAAAATGATGGATACGGTGGGTTGAACTAGTAAAATTAAAACAAAAAATACCCTTACCGCCTTAATCAGTGCAGAATTCAAGACACATTTTCGGAAACTAAGCATCTTGAATAACATACTGTTATTCAAGTGGTGTTCTGGTTCAGCGCATATCTTTCAGGGTACCACGTCTAACATTATTTTCCTTTTTAGATTCTACTGAGGAAGGCAACTTAGTTTTCTTAAAACGAGAATCATAATGCGTTGTTGTAAGAATTTCTACTCGTGTAAAGAGTATAGAGATACTTAGGCCATGAAAATATTTCTCTTATAGTAATCATTTTAGTCCAAGAAAAGCTGCTTTGGAATTGTCTGGTTAATAGAATAGGAGATATATTTATATTCACTCTAGCTGAGATAACATCATACTAATAAGGTTACAATAACTACAAAACAACTATTACAAAGTGGGGGAAAAAAGAAAGATATAAAGTGGTGTAGTAATAAGTATTTCCTACACCTAAGTTACCACTTAAGGATAGGTCAGTTTTAATGAGTTACATAGTCAATAGAAAGTCAGTTATTTCAATATGTATGTACGCTCATGGAATATGGCAGCCATGTTTATTTAGCACATTGGACTAAAACAATTTTTTGAAATCCTCTCTCCTATACATTCTTACATTGTTGGGAAAGGTATACATTATCCATGGGAGGTACCAATGCGACGCTAGTGTTCGTACAATCACCGAAACAATAATAGACTAAGATAGTCTTTTGAAGATGGCGACTCTCTTATATTTCATAATTCATGACATTGCAGTTCCGTATATACGGCCTATATGGACCTTCCCCAAAGATCTGTGCCCGTGTTTAGACGTCACAAACAGAGAATTCAACAACAAAGTAAGAAACATGTTGCTTATCCAATATATACTTTTCCATATTACAGTAGTTTTAGTATACTCCAATCCGCACCCCAGAGCAAGACTGTATTAAAACACAAATCATATTTTTTACAAGAGAGCGTAGAGAAGTTTTTTCTCTCCGATTTCTGTAAATTGTGTGCACGCAATTTATTTTAACCAAGGAAAGCAACTTTAACACGATCTAAAGATGCACGCTCTTCCTCACTATGGATAAAATTCCTAAGGAATACATTTTTTTAATTTTTTTTTCTGGTAAAAAATGTGACATAATACAGCTTTGCTTTAGGAAAAATATGTGGCTTTGGGTATTCTAATACTTTTTACAAGTGTGGTTATTGCCTAGCATTTTTTCTCCTTTTATATCAATCTCACCCTGTATATTCTCACATATGTCTATAAAACATTTTCCCAGTAATTATTATTCGGATCAGAATTTTATATGGTTGTGTTTATTAATATCTTCCACACAGTAATTGATAAAGGAAACCCGAATCTTTTTTGCTTTCCATTTAATAAATCTCAAAATAATCTTTCAGAAAAATAAGAAAAAAAAACCTGAAAACGAACGAATCTTTTCGCAGTTTCCATTTTCTTTGTTACCCGAAAACCTTTTTTATGCCCTACAAGAGTTTCATCTCTTGAAAAGGCGTAAAAGATGATCATAGGAAACATTCCAATATATATTTTCCATACCTGAATGGATAAAGTAGGGATACAAATACGCAGGCTATATATATATAACCCCTTACATGTACAACATCTATACATATAACATATACATATGTATCTGTATATGGAAGGGAGGGACACATTCACTTAACAGGTCCGAAAACCCTATTGTATGCAGGTCGGTGGATCTGACTGCTTGGGGGACATCTACACGTTTTAATGTGATATTGACATTTGTATTCAGCTCTCGGATCCCGGCCGCAATAAACTCACCACCGCCATGAGTTACCATGAGTTAAGATCTCTACCTGATCGGAGTTAGGTGCGGAAGGGATGTTATAAATTGGAATAATGGGCTCCCTTTCTACGAGATGTAGTAACTGCTAGCGAGGCGGAAAAGAAAATTTAAGATGCTGAGGAGCTTTGTGTATAACCGAGGAATGCTACTAAAAAAGAGATGAAATATTTTTAGAAGAGAAAAATATCAATTCCATCAATGTAATACCTATTATATTAGCACTCACTGAAGTCTTCAATGTTTGAATTTGACGCCAAATGCAAAACGCTATTTGAACGGTTATTAAACTAAAATCTTCAAAGATACTGGCGTATAGACGCACCCACCACCAGAACTTCTGTGGGTACAATCAACATATAGATAGTGAACAGTAGTGAATTTACCCACATACATTAGTGTGTGCGAAACTTTCATGTAAGTACACACATATCGGTATTAGCTATGCAAATTGTACCCGATACTCAAACAAACTCAGAACTCTATCGCCCTTCCAACAAAACTTGAGCTTCGTCAAGCTTTAGATGCAAAATTTGTGGATGTATACCATACTAGTCTATATTAGATTATACAAAGCTTTTGTACTAAATATGACAAGATATTTTAGTATAGAAAAGATGCACCACCAACCTTTCATTTCATTTTCTATTTCTATTTTGTATTTTATAATATAAAACTGTTATTTTTTCTTGTGTTAGTGGTTTTCGTGATACGTGGTGTATAAAATGGAAATGTAAATTTACGTGACCCGAAAAATTTGATGACAGAAGTAAGTTAAAACGCGAACTTTTTGCATAAAACTCGGTGGGTACTGACGGAATAAATTTAAAGATCCTTAAAGCGTGTGCTCACATAATAAAGTTTATATTAAGCCAGTCTCTTCAACTGGTCATTGGAAGAAGGAATTTTTCCAGACATATTCAAGGTAGGTAGATAGTTCCTGTTTATTTCTTTCTTAGTCTCTTTATTCAATATTTCATAAGGCATTAAACAATTCAAAAGAAATATAAATAATTATAATACAAATATAGTAGAGCAAGTGCCAAAGAATATACGAAATACATATGCATGGAAGTCTCTTCGCATCAGTTAACAGCTTGAACACTGTTCTATAGAGTGAATTTGGTAGTTTGTGGATGCAGTAAGTATTGCGTTCCATTACTGCGAGTGTCACACGTGTGAACTAGTTCTTGGTCCTCAAAAAGTTTGTAGTTATCGTTAACAAACCCACATATTTAAATTGCAGATACAGTAAGTATTTTACATTCACTAAATAAGTAATAATTATGTTCTTGGATGTAGACCAAGAACACTGCGCAGGCATAATTTCTGCAACTTAAAAAATCTGTCGACATCTACAGACGCACTGCAAGATATTATTCCATCTCTGATCCTATATTCTATACCTACATAAGCATAATAAGCACTAACACCAGCCTGGACGTTCATGGTACGAGCAATCACGTGTAGAGAAAAACCGAAGGATGTTAGTCTCGATATCAGTAATTCCAAGAAAACTGGTGCCGTGACAGGTGGTACGTATTCTATTATTACATGTAATTTTGTAAGGTTCCCTAAAGTAACTAAACCTTATGAGATTTGTTTTCTTTATATTCAGTGTCATGTCATGGGTGTTAAACCAATTTTCAAAAATGTTTAATGTAGGAGTTATTTTATTTTCAAAGTAATATTTAGTTCTTATTAAAACAGGTGTATTAAAATAGTCATTAAATATAATCCAATTAATTATTATCAAATGTGGTTTTCAATAATGTAACATTCAACTTTATAAAACTTTTATGGTAGCTTTGTTGCCTAAAATTAAAATGAAGTATTGTCGCATTTTTCACAGTATAGTATATGACAAGAATTATTGTTCGAATTCGTAGATTTAAAATAGTTAAATAGCGTCACACGTTGCTGTGGGAGATGAAATGAATAATTTGTCTCTCACTAGCATCATTATCTGTCAATGTTCAATATATACTCGATCTTATGTTATGCTACTGCTGCAAGATATAGGACAACAGCGTTCTATCTAAGTTTGTAAAGTAAGCATAATGTAATTGTACTGAATGACAGTTTATGAAGCTTAATCAAACCAATTTTAGACCAATTTTCCAGAAACGAATATTTTTTCGTGGGAATATTCAAAACGATCAAAAATGGGACAGTCGTACGTAGCAGGCCAAATGATATGTTTTATGATCCCCTCTTTGTCGTATCGGTACCTCTGGACCATTATAGGCCGTAATGCACAATGCCAAAATGTCGGTACGTCCATTATTCTCAAGCATGTTCACCGATCTTCCTCATGTCCCTAAACAGCAGGTTGTGTTACAAAGCAGCCTTTCTATACCTTCATATAAATCGTTGACGAAGAATTTTCCAGGAACTGTTGATATTCATGGCATGGATAGACACAGATTCTTTCAACAGCCAGTTAAACGTATAGTATCAGTGGTTCCTTCACTTACCATACACGTGGAAACAGTCAAGGACAGACTGACGGAGGAAGAGAGAGTTTTCAAGTAAGGGAAACCTGATTTAAGATCAACCAAAAAGTTCAAACTATGTACAGAGAGTCGTCCGCGCAGACTTCTCCATCGGAACCAGATTACAAAATTGCGGAAGGCTCGGCTAGTGAATTGGAAATACTAAAATTGCGATTCTTAAAATGGCGTGCTGGGCTACCTGTGGGCATGCACGAAAAAAAGGTGATCGAAAGAGCTCGTATGAAAAGGCAGTTGGAGAAGTATTTACCGCCAGTTTCCGATAACACCAGTTCGAAAAAACGTCGCGATATCATAGACGCCATAGAACGAGAAAAATGGACTTTCCGAGAGCATGAGACTCTTCATCTCAGGGTCGTGGATTCGAGCCCTACGTTGGGCGCCACTTGTATAGGGAAAAACACTGCGAACGACTTTTGTAATGATTTTATTATTGTATTAACAACCTTATATTGTTTCTTTTTTATTGGCATGGTAATCCCAAAATGCCAACTACACTTCTCTGTATTTCACACCCCTGGCGTGTTACAAGTTTTATTTATTTTATGGTTTTATTGATAAAATATATCCCAAATAATAGAATTTCCTCTAGTTCTCAACCATCAAATAAAACTTTCTACATGAGCCTGTCAAACGATTTTCTTTTAAATATTTGCTTTATTAACCATCCAGAAATATTTGTCGAGTTGTCTATGGCTTCTTAGATATCATAGACGCCATGGAACGAGAAGAATGGGCATTCCGAGAGTATGAGACTCTTGATGTCAGGGTCGTGGGTTCGAGCCCCACGTTGGGCGCCACTTGTAAAGGGAAAAACACTGCGAACGACTTTTGTAATGATTTTATTATTTTATTAACAACCTTATATTGTTTCTTTTTTATTGGCATGGTAATCCCAAAACGCCAACGACACGTCTCTGTATTTCACACAGCTGGCGTGTTACATGTTTTATTTATTTTAAGATTATATTGATAAAATATATTCCAAACAATAGAATTTTCTCTAGTTCTCAACCATCAAATAAAACTTTCTACAGAAGTAAAGCTAGCAAGGACTGTGGGGCAGCGCAACAAACACACTGTTCGGATTACTCCACCCGCACAAGTATTAATTAATTCGGGACGACACGTGTTTCGGGAATACGTGGATTCGGTGCCGGACTTGATAATGGGAATCCACGTATGCCCGAATTAATTAATACTTGTGCGGGAGGAGTAATCCGAACATTGTGTTTACTTTCTACAGAAGCCTGTCAAACGATTTTCTTTTTAACCATTTGCTGTATAACGCATCCAGAATTATTTGTCGAGATGTCCATGGCTTCTTAGATACTTTCCCAACCGAAATAAATGCCGTGTAACATCAGGCCATATTTTTAAAGTGTTGAAAGTATTCAGCTGCTTACTTAGATTGTGGTGAAATTAAATCTGGGTAGAGACTTCATATAACACTGCTTCCTTTCAAAAATGTTTCTGCTCGATCGAAACAAGAACAAAATTAACAAAAGATTGTGACAAACGTGGAAATCATAGTTCAATAGCAAATCATTAAAATTAACTATATTTGCTTTAAAACACTTGCATCATCTGTATATTATAATAAAATTTCAGGATAGAAATGGATTTTAAGCAAGTATATTCCAAAATTGTTATTAAATTAAATTTTTCGATTATAAAATTCAGAAAAAAAACTATTTTTAAATTAAAGTCTAATATACAAAATTCAAAAACTATTTTTAATATCAATCAAGATCTATTAAGTCATTCAATTAGAAGCTGCCCATACTTCCAATACCACCATACCATCCACATCCCGACTCTTGGGTGTAAATCGATATAAACCCGATTAAAATGTACTCATCTTCAAACTCTATTCCATAAAAAGCGAAATGCACGCTTCGTGGCCCAAAACCTATTCTGACGACGATTTAAATGGAAAAAAGAATGTGGAGAAAGAAAAAATCACATCTGACATCTTCATTTACGTACACCAGATGAACGTCCAATACTTTTACGAATAATTTTACATCCCCAGATTCGCCCGAGCACAGACGGGCGTGCAAATATTTGCTCCCCTATGGTACACAGTGATGGTGAAGGCGCCACACAACGTTAAGTCGAGGAAATTTCGATTCAACTCAAACTCGGTCGCTTCGCATATGCTCACGGAGGCTGTTTTTCGCCACGCGGCTAATGGAAACACTACGGACGCACGGGAAAGAAAAAGAGCTCCGCAAACAAAAGCCGGATCATCGTGCACATGACGACGCAGTGATTCGATGAGTAATGCCACACACACTTCGTCTCTGTACGTTTGCAGTATGCTTAGTTGTGGACGGGTAAAACACCTGTAGGACACATCGATGGATGTGGTGATGGATTAGGCAAATAGCAAACATGTAAAGGAGTAACTCAAGTATCAGTTAGTTATTTCACCACCACTCAGCTGTACTTATCGAAGATCTGCCTCGAGTCGGCATGTTTGAGCGAATAAAACATTTGCTTATAAGTGCTGATTTACGCTTACATAAGTAGCATGCAGCAAGATAAGAGGCAACACTACCATTTATTTAAAATTATCATTTTTCGAAAATCCTGATTAAAAATATCGACGCAAATTAGGTTAAATTAGCAAGGATTCAGTGTTTTTAATGCTGATTAAAATGCTATAGCTAATAGGATACTGTAGCTGAAAATACATTTAAAATAAAAATACCCCTTACCACCTTGTTGAGTAAAGAACTCCGAATACGTATTTCTGCAACTAAGTTGCCATCCTCAACAGAAAAACACAAAGGAAAATAATGTTATTAGTGACGTTCTATGAGGTGCATTGCTCTCGGAGTGCTACGTCTGACATTATTTTCCTTAGTTGCCGAAATCCGTATTCAGGGTTCTTTACTCAACAAGGTGGTAAGGGGTATTTTTACTTTAAATTGATTAAAATGCAATTAAGAAAGAAAGTGATAATATTAATTTAGTATTTTTTGAATTCAACACTGTATATTATTCCGTAGTTGCCGTAGTGGTCTAGTGGGTTGGTTGCTAGACTACTAACTTGAAGGACCCGGGTTCGGCCAATAACATGGATGGCGTTTTTTTACGGCCACGGCTCGACTCAGGCTGTAAAAATGAGTACCTGGAAGTCAAATTCTGGGGTAATAA
>JARFOC010071353.1:0-16147 GCA_031763485.1 Osmoderma eremita | reverse complement strand
TTTATCACTTTTAATGCATCACTGTAATTTTTTTATTGGATTTGCATAGTTTTCGTCACAATCGTGTTCTTCTTCGTGAGAGTTTATTCTCTCTTCGTTAGCGGTTTCGGAATTTATATCTTCATCTTTAATTATGAGGTTAGCGTCCATATTTATAAAATATTCAACATTAATTCGGTTTAAGGTAGTCTGTTTTGCAAGCTGTGAAAGCATCGATAATAGTAGACAATCCTCTGCTTCAAAATCTTCCTCTGCTTCAAAATCTTCGCCACTCTCATCGTTGGTACTGCACCTAAGTCCTGCTTTTCGAAAACAGTTTTGTATTGTTGTATTGGTTACACTGTAACAACAATCTCTCGTCATGAGTTAAGTAAGTTAGCGACATTTTCAGTCACGTGGTTCTCGGGATTGTTGCTCCTCTCTTTGCCGTGCTGGCGGGGGATATGTTTCCTGCTTTACCGTTTCTCTATGTAAACAGGTTTAGGTTTACCAACAACCAAATGTAAGTTGCAAGTACTCTCATGGCTCAAATATCGGTGTTGTTACTCTCTCTAATTATGTTCTTCGAGGCACACAATATAAGTTTGCTATTTGAGCCCATCATTGTTGCAGTTTGCAAAAGGTAAGATGTATGTTTGTTGTTGATCATCAAGTAGTCCATTTTTTGTATTACTTTACCGCCATGCGTACCAATATTACTTTGCCGCAGCATAATTAAATTGCTAATATAAAGGTGGCCATTGCAAGACTCATATTTTTCAGGTACCACTTGAAGACTTAGAAAAAGCATCTCGACTACTAATAACGGCACTTAACCTGAGGCATAAATATATGAAAATGTCACATCAATCCTTCTCCACCACCGCAGCTAGATTTTTGAATCCCGAAAGTATTAAACAAGAGATGAAACACGACGATAAGCAGAGCATTGAAGGTTAGTAGAGTGGCACGCATGTAGTTGACATTCCCAAAATTTTTTATAACATAGATTGACCGCTGTATACCCTGGTACTAGAGCTTGAATGATCTGAATTTTTACATTTACTATATATATAGTAACACACGCAAAAACAGGACCAAGTAGAATCTATTCCTTAGAATAGTTTTAAGGAATGCCAAACAATAGGTTTGTTTTGGTTCTTCTTTGGACTGTAATAGAACCATCCTGTTCACGTGCGTTTTCTAAATTCTGTTTTGGTTTTTTCGGATTCGTTCACAATTTTTAATTCTCTGTTCTGATATTTTCTGGAACTGTTCGAGAACTGGTTAGGAATGGGGAGATATCAAGATATTCTTGTACTGCGCCGAGTTCTTCTCATTCTTTTAATTATTTATTTAACCGCATACATTTGTATATATACATAGCAAGAGAGTAAAAATGATTGTCATGTCTGAAGTTGCAGTAAATTAATAGGAAAAAGACAAACAAATATATATATATATATATATATATATATAACAGGTAAGACAATGTTGCTGCAAACTGCAGATGATGAATATATTAGACCTCTTCGTATAACCCTTCACATCACAACTAAAGGGGTTTTGTTATGAGTATTTATATATTCTCGTCAGGCAAAACCAGCTGATAGTATCTGTATTCACATTACCAATAAAATAATTCTGTTTTGGTTTTCCAAACAGTTCCAGGATAGTTCCATAATCATCCAGAATGTTTTGTTACAACGCAATCTTGGAGGGATGCCTCTTATATTTCGGATATAATGAACAGAAACTAAAATTAATCATAGTATATGGCTTTATTGATTTTATATTATCCATGAAGATCAATACACGCACGCGCTTGAACCAGTTTTCGAAGCACTTTTTCCACTCCGATTGAGGTACCTCCAAAATATGCATTTTGAAAGCATCAACCGCCTCTTCAGCCGTCGAAAAACGTTGACCACGTAATTTTTGTTTGATGTGCGGAAACAAAAAGAAGTCGTTGGGTGCCAAATCAGGGCCGTACGGCGGATAATCCATCAATTCAACTTTTTCAGTTGCTAAAAACTCTCTTGTTTGAGCTGATGTGTGAGAGCTCGCATTGTCCTGGTGAAGAATGATCCGTCTTCGGTCGTTGGTTTTCCTTATTTTTCCGAACATTTCTGGCAAACAAATGGTTGTGTACTATTCAGAATTGACCGCCCGACGTTGCACCAATAATACAGTTGTCACATGTCCCGTTTTTTCGAAGAAACAAGTGACCATTTGCTTCGAAGTGCTTCGTGCGCGAACAACTTTTGTTAGATTTTGACCCATACAGTCGACTGCTGTTGCTTTCGGGCTCATAGGCATAGATATGCTTCGTCACCTGTTACGCTTTCATAGACATGTTTTTAATCGTATTTTTGGAGTATTTCGTTCGATCAATCCACACGAGCCTTTTTTTGACCGATTGTCAAATTATGTGGGATCCAACGCGAACAAATTTTTTTGACGGCCAAATGTTGATGCAATATTGAATGTATGCTGGTCCCACTAATACCCAATAATACCTCAATCTCACAATACGTCACATACCGATCTTGCAATATCAGGTCACGCACAACATCAATGTTTTTCGGAACAACAACTGATTTTGGACGGCCTTCGCGAAATTCGTCAGTGAGTAAAGCACGGCCACGATTGAATTCGGCGTACTACCAGTATACACTAGCTTTTGATGGTACTTCATCGCCAAATGCCGAATTAAGTTCATCGATGCACTGTTGTTGAGATAATCCACGTCGATAATTGTAAAAAAATAATGATAATTTGCCATGGTGATTTTTTAAGTAACACAAATATCGCTTGTACGTCAAAATGTTCTGAGTAAGTATAATGTCAAAAAGGAAATTTTCGAGTTGTCAGATGGCAACACCTGGAATGCCTATTCCCGAAATATAAAAGGCATATCTCGTAGAACCGTTCTAGTATTTATAACCGAAACAAACCTATTGTGTTAGTTTTAGTTATAAAATTCTTGACATACATTTGTGAAAACAAGTAATCTTTCGTTTCAAAGATATTTTAAAGGGAATATCATGTGAATTTTATTTTGGAGGGAAATCTAATTTTAAACAAGATATTAAAAGTTTTAAGCTTAAATTTATTAGGTATTGCCCTTAAGTGAGTCATTTCTAAATGCAAATTCGCAAACCTTAAGGCGGGTTTACACATGCATGGATTTACTGGCGCCAATGACCACGCCACCGCTGACTTTTTCGGTCCATGCATCCACAACTTTTACTTTCACGCAAGTTAAATGTGTGGAGTTTTATTTACTGGCGCCAGTAAATCCATGCATGTGTAAACTCGCCTTTAGTCTAATTGATGTATGTAACTATTTCTGTCAGTCCATTGAATTTTTAATAACTTATACAAATATTCCTATATCCTCTCTAATAATACGGATTTTACTTATTATTTTCTGTCAAATAATGAAAATCGATTCTGCCTACGTACAGCTGACAAAAAATTATTCTAATATATTTTGAAGTATATTGCCTGACTTCGAAGATAACGTAAATAATTTTTGAAATAATGGGGGGGCGGGGGAACACACTCACTAATTTTTTCGATTTATTTTTTGTCATCTTACAAACCATAGGTACTTCAAAATTTGTTCGAATTTTTTTATGTGTTATAGTTTCAGAGAATTTTGAAAGGATTTAAAAAAAACGCGTAAACTTTGGAGGGGTTGGAACCTAAAGTCGGTAAGGCGTTTGGGCACCTGACAAATAGGGTTGTTCTGCCAAGGTACTCTATTAGTGTACAAAGAATTTTCGGTACTTATTGCATGCACATACTGGGGTTAAGACTTCTCTGATATAAAAAAAAACTGTCGCACCATTTTAATATTAAAGTTAGGATAAAATATATATGATGAAATATTTTAATATTACAATTTCTAACAATTCCCCGTACAAATCAAGTCAATAAGTTGCATGAATTGATAAAAAATGTATAGAGATAATATACTTTTCTTCCTTGGCGAAATATTTCTCCCTGTTCAAATGAAATTTAGTCAGATTAAGTTTATCTGTATACATCCGTATTTCTTTGCGAGCGTGTAGTATACGGCTTTTGCATGTAGCAATGGTAAAAGATAAAAGCATCAACCAAGCAAATGGTTCCTCCCCCAAAGAGTATGCCACGAAACAAGCGACTAGCGGTGCTGTAGTCAATGGTATTTTACAAAATAAGACATCTAAAGGTAAACTTGTCAGTTACCGTAAGCATACTGTTTTTTTCCTACTGTATGACGCAGTTTCTGTATACATGGTTTACATCTGTTTTTTCTTATAACGTAGTTTATAGTATCATTCATTATTGAGGAAGCGAATTTTACGCTGTGCGCCAGGAGCGTAGTTATGACGTGGTCCGCAAACGTGCTCGGTTTTCAGAAATGATTTAGGTCTTCGGGAAAACGACCATAGTCGGACCAAATAATTAAGTAATCGCTTAAAACGATCAGTAAGCGTTTCATCACGTTTTATAAATTGCAACTTACTAGCGCATGTCTGTGGCGCGCAGCTCAATCTCGCTTCCTTATTCACTATACATTGTTAGAGTGTACTACCCCTTGGACAGGTGTTATCGTCAACATTAGCTTGTCTACTATCTGGATGGTTTGGCAGATACATTGTTTCTTAAATAGAAAAGCTATTAGAGGGTATAGTCTTACTAGCAGTTAGAATAGAATTATTTCGTATTTGACAGTGCATAAGTGTTTGAAATCTACGTGTTGTTTATAGCTTGCATATTAACATAAAAATAATTAACACGCTTTGCTGTGAAGTAAGCTTATATTCAACGTATTAAACTGAATGATTTTAAAATTTCGATGCAACATTTACAGAACACGGTATTCATCCACCTACTAGAGGAAATCCCTGGGAAGCGCCAGATATTCCAGACAAATCGTACGTGTTTAAAGCCCATGAAGGAGTTTATCACGTGTATGTGGATGAAGAACATGCCGAAAAGAATGAGTGTATCGACTATCCGTATCCAAACTTGGAAGCGTTTGTCACAGACGTGAATACGATGTGCCAGATGATAGCTGACGGACCACTGTGAGTTAGAGTTACTATAGGAAGCGCCTTTTTAACCCGTTTTTGCCCAAGTTTCATAGATATTAGCAATCCCAAGTGCCCGAGCTTTCAAAAATTAGAAAACTATAATTTTGTCGTCAATTTCATACAGGGAGCAGAAAGCATTTTTTTCCGCGGTTTGTTCCCTTTTGTATATATTTTGGAACACCGGAAATGAATGGGTGTATTGGAGAAATATATAAATATGTAAATAAAAGCAACAGGCTTTATAAATTTATTCGAAATGAAATTTTACAAAAATGTACTTAGATTTAAAAATATTTGGTCTAACTAACAACGTGAAACTTTTTAAAACAATTATCGTGCAGATTTACGGTGCACTTTTGGAACGCACCAATGGAATCTGCCCATATTTTTTTAGGTATACTTGCACTACTTCTCTTCTAAATTTTATAAAATCTATTTTTTCACAGTTATGCTGACGTCTGTAACTTTGCCAAGCATTATGCATATATGTATCTAAACAGAAAGCCAATAGAGGCCACCACCACTTCTTAGATCGTACACCAAGCCTGTAATTGTTAATGTTCTGATCCCTACGATCTACACCACCCATATTTTTATTGTATTGGCCGATCACATAAGGCTGAGATATTAGAAGTTTCTTTTTTTCTGTTGATATCCACCTTTTAACTTGTCCAATCGAATTAACTGGATCACAAGAACTTACAACCAAAACTTGACAGTTGTCATTCCAGGATGTAACGGTTACTTGAGTTGTAGTATCAGTGAGATAATCGTGGGTTCCTCTGGAAGTTTTTCTCATATCTGATTTTGATGGTAATGGACATTAGAAAAAAACTTGTTTTATCTTTTCTAGTGCGTTCTGTATAAAGCTTTTTTATTTTTTTAAAATTAGTACAAGCATGTATTTTTTTCTGCTTTTAGGAAATCGTTTTGCTATCGACGTTTGAGTTACCTTTCATCAAAATTCCAATTGCACGTTCTTCTCAATGAACTACGGGAGTTAGCCTCACAAAAGGCAGTACCACACAGAGATTTTTATAACATACGCAAAGTAGATACACACATCCACGCAGCGTCCTGTATGAATCAGAAACACCTGCTAAGATTTATAAAGAAAACTTTAAAGAATCACGCGGACGAAGTGGTAACCGTAACCGACGGCAAGTCGATGACGTTGAAAGAAGTATTTCAGGTAAGTAGTATATTGTGGTGCACTGGCCAATAACGTTTAAAATTGAAATTTTGAACTCATTTTTGAAATAAACACTCAAAACGTAAATACGTCCGTTTAAGTATTTTTCTTTAATTAATGCTTTTCTAAAAATTTTAATTTTCAACAAATACCATTGTCGTGTTATTGATACTATACACTTATTATGTTTTTTTATTCCTATTTTTAATAGTTTGATTAAAAGTGTATTAACTAGCTGTTGGTAAGCTTTATTTTCTTTGATATGCATACTGTTCGAAAAATCAGTAATAAAAAAATATAAATAAAGCTGTGGTTCTCTGTCTTTAAGATGATTATTGTTCGCAGCACCATCTATGCAGCTTTTATTCGAGTTTTCCCCATATTTATCAAGAGGTAAAACAATGACTTTGATACTTTGTATTCCTGTGCTTGCACGACAAACTTTAAAACACCTTTACTTGTTATTAACAGAAGTCTAACATCTAGTTTATCTTATTGTTAGTCACCTTTAATAAATGAAAATGTCTATAGTTGGATACCTTGCACTTGAAAATGCAAATTATTGCACTAAAACGAACTTTTCACAGTACTAACGCTTAATAACTAATTTAAATTAATCTTAATACAAATAATAAAGGTATCCTAAAAACATTGTATTGGTTTTAAAATGTTTAAAGTAACCTAAAAACCAGCCGCTTTCTAGTAATAAATGCGTTTTGCTTGTTTTTGTAGTGGATTTAAAATTAAATACATAGATAATAGATAACAACTGGAATACACGTTGTAAGGAGGCGTCTTCATGAAAAAGCAACACATAAAGATGTTTTGTGCTGAAGAGTATTCCAGCTGCGTAGGTTACCACTACACCTAACCTCCAATTAACATCAGCTTCTGTTCTATATGTTCCCTAATTTATGCAATTTTAGTTTTTAAGAATATCAAATGTTGAACTTATTTTCCAAATTATTGTATACTTGGCTTACAGTTTATTAGTTGCTTAAGTAAAACTGTTATCGAGCGTCCCAAATTTTCTTGTAGTTGTGTTGTTTGTTCAAGGAAATAATACTATTAGGCAATGAAGTACATTGCCTAATAGTATAAAATACAGATGAGTGCGTGAGATAAGCGAATTTTGTTATATACCTATTAGAATTACAAAAAAAAAAGATATAAAAATAAAATACATAGATAATTCCATTACATTTTTTGCCTACCCCTATTGATTAATAATCTAATTTCTTACATGTTCATTCAAACCCATCGGCATAGATTTTACGAGATAATCACTATTTTACCTCATCCTAACTGTAGTCCAAACTGCAAATTCTGGGCAAGATAAGATAAATTAGTGAACGTTATATCCATAATATTTCACATATGTCCAAACAGCGAATCCACATTTCAAAAATTAATTGACCCTCCAGTTATCATAGATGGACCAGTCGAATAACATTATTGGGTGGAGGTACCTTTTCATAGAGAATTGTGAATTCAAGCATTCAGCAAATATTATATATTATGTAACTACGCCATTGTTATCTTCAATTCCAAAATGGGTATGTTCTCGTGACAGCAGTCGATTCGGTAATTAAAAAATAAATCGCCATTATTTATTCGCATATCCTATTTTGACTGTTCCTCAGATACACTGTGTTCGTGCATATTCGCTGTTTCTTGATTAATATTATCGCTATTATTACCTGCTGATCTGAAATTGAAAATTTGAATTAGAGAAAAGAATTAAGTGAATGGTTTTATTGACTTCGAGTGTCGCAAAAAGAAATAAGTTCCATCGGCATCGACAGTCCATCTCTTGTTCTCGCTTTCTCAAGGGTTAGCATAAGGACGATAACACAATCAAAGCGATGCTTTCGTGTAACAGTAGATTGCAATGAAACGGTTTGGATTTTCGATATTATATTTACATCACAGGCTTCTCTAACGCAAGATCGGGGGTTTAAAGATCTGGAAAGATTTCAAATTATCGCCCAACGAAGAAAACATTGCAGTAATCTAAAACATTCAGTACGCCCGCCATCTTGCCGTTTTGCACTGTCAAACATACACGTAATTTCCATGAGTCGTCGAGGCCGTAATTTTCGCTTAGATCTTTCGGAATATTGTGTATCGACGCCCAAACACATCCCGCGCGTTTTTCGAGTACCCCCCCAGACACCTTTTCGGTCGAAAATGCCGCGAAATATCGCTCCAAAATTTTGACGTCGGTGAACGGAATTTATCTGACGTTTCTCGAAGACGGAGCGATCTGACGGCCAGTCAATGGGAGAGCGCCGACTACTCTCAGCGCGATCCGGCAGGACGCGATTAATAGGCAAAAACTCTTCCGAGGGCAACTCGAGGGCCGATCCAAATTTAAATACTCCTATGTATCATCCAAAAATACCCAAAATGTTGGGAAAATACTCCCGATTCGAAAAAAAAAAAACAATCCCCCGACTGGCCGGGGAAGGCAAAGTTTTGCGATTTCATAAGTATGCTCGCCCTTTGGATGCCTTTTAGTATATATGATATCAGTCAATCGTTAGTTCCATTAGTGAAACACAGATGTCGCCAATAGTCGCATTTTAATCGATCAATCAAATATATAACATCTGTACTAACGCATCAATAGTGTTGGGTATTCATTGTTATTCGTATGGTGTCTAAAATAAAACTATTCGCGACATCTGTATTTCATTAATGAAACTAAGCATTGACCATATATATATTTATATAATTGGTAGTACGCATCAAATGTATTTAGAAACTTATTTTAACACCTCAAAATTTCGAAATGTTTGACTGCAAGAAAATCTGGGACAAATTGTTCTAAATTTATTGATACGGACTTTTCTCTAATGTGCTTTTATTAATGCGTTTACTAACTTCAGGAAGCTTTCGAAATTTTACTTTCGATAAATCTACTCTCTCTGTAGGTGTTATCGTTTTAATATAAATTTTCAACCGTTATTTTTGTTTCTTATTATTTATTTGAAAAATGGGTTCAATATATCACTTATATGCATGCATTGGCAACAACATTCAATTTTTCTGTTCTTTAATAATTAAAGCAAAAAATCAAAATCTAAACAAAGAGAAAAACGTTTTTGCCCTTTTAGACTTGAAATCGTGCAATTTACAACCCACGAATTTTTTAAAGATTTCTGAAATAGAATGAAAGATTTCATCTTTCCCTTCTATTTTCACAATCTTCAATTAATATTTTGATATTTTGCCGTTCATGTTGCCTTTATATATTAAATTAGTTCAGATGTTTATCGAGCAGGTAACATGGATGACACAAATATATTGCTGCAAGATATAATTTGCTATTTTGCGAATCTTTTAATATTAATTATTAATATTATGTTACGTTATGACAATATATTTCTTATCTTTTTATAGTCCATGAATTTGACCACCTACGATTTAACTGTCGACATGCTGGATGTGCACGCTGATAGAAATACTTTCCATCGTTTCGACAAGTTCAACGCGAAATACAATCCGATAGGAGAAAGTAGACTTCGCGAAGTGTTCTTAAAGACTGACAATTACTTGAACGGCAAATACTTTGCCAGAATCATCAAAGAAGTATCTAGTGATTTGGAAGAATCGAAATATCAAAATGCCGAATTGAGACTAAGTATCTACGGAAAAAATCCCCAGGAATGGACTAAGCTGGCCAAATGGGCTATAACATCCAATGTGTATTCGGATAATGTTCGTTGGCTAATACAAATACCTAGGCTATTGTAAGTACTACGTGGCCTTGGTAGTAATGGATATTAAAACAAAATTTTCTCTGTTTCAGCGATATCTTCAAGTTGAACAGGTTGATGAAGAACTTCCAGGAGATAATAGATAATATCTTCGTACCGCTCCTAGAAGTTACAGCAAGACCGTCGTCCAATCCCGACCTTCATAAATTCCTTCAATATATCATTGGTTTTGATTCTGTAGATGACGAAAGTAAGCCGGAAAATCCTTTATTTGAAAGAGACGTTCTTACGCCCGATAAGTGGACAGACGATGAGAATCCACCATACGCTTATTACCAATACTACATGTACGCCAATATCGCAGTTCTCAATCACTTTAGAGCGGAAAGGGGTTTAAATACATTTGTATTAAGACCCCACTGTGGCGAGGCAGGCCCGATACAGCATTTGATTTGCGGCTACATGCTGTCTGAAAATATTTCACATGGTTTATTGCTGAGAAAAGTCCCGGTACTTCAATATCTGTATTATTTAGCACAGGTTGGAATAGCCATGAGTCCCCTATCTAACAACAGCTTGTTCCTAAATTACCATCGAAATCCCTTACCTGAATATTTAGCCAGAGGGCTCGTCGTGTCTCTATCAACGGACGATCCCCTACAATTTCATTTTACCAAAGAACCGTTAATGGAGGAGTATAGCATCGCTGCGCAGGTGTGGAAGTTGTCTAGTTGCGATATGTGCGAATTAGCCAGAAATAGTGTGCTGATGTCTGGATTCCCACACAAAATGAAGAAATACTGGCTGGGACCAAACTACACGAAAGAAGGTGTAGCCGGAAACGATATCACTCGTACCAATGTACCGGATATCAGAGTCGCCTTCAGATACGAAACGCTATTGGATGAATTGTCCAATATATTCAAGGCCTACCATAAGAGTGGATAAAGTAAGACATAGATAAACGTAGCTTCGGAAAATAAAACCAAAAGAAATGAAAGTGACAATATTTTTGGTAATAATGATGTAACAGTAAACCATTATTATTCTTGATTTTATTCCGAATATCGAAATAATAAGCGCTAAGTAGGGGTTTGTTATGGAAAATGGTTTGATTTATACGAAGTAGTACTAATTCAATTCTGATTAGATCTATTAGATACAATTTCTAAAAAAAATACCCATCGTAAGTTCCAATTTAAATATAAAATATTGAGTGTCCCATTAGCAATTAAAATTATTTTCACAGTGAAAAAGTGTTTACATATTTTACTTATATAGTTCGTACCTGAAATATTGTTGGATTTTATCTCAGTTATTATATTTTACATATTAATTATAATTATTGTGATTCTATATACATAATGCTGTGTGTAGATAGGCATATACTATATTTACATACATGCTTTATGTAAAAAAAATCTTGTAGTTTTGATATTATATTTTTGATAATTTTTGAAAATAATAATTTATGATTTTTATTATTTTTAACGTTAATTTAAATTTTAAATATATATTTATTTCATGTAACATGTGTAACAATTTACTAATAGGGCTGCACCTATAATAGTTCATAGGAAGTTTCTTAATGAGGCAAATGAGTATGAAAAACTTCTCGATATGTTTGAATCAATTTTAACTACAATTAAACTAAGCAAAATTGATTAATGTAATTAAAACGTACACATCTTTTAAGCCTTACGAAAGTATCATTTGAAATGTTATATGACCTGGTTATTATATTTACTTAGTTTAACCATAGTTTCATCACTATGTAGCGATGAAAAATAATGAATAAACCTTTTGAACGTCTGAAATTGTGTCATTTAATAAACCTTATAATTTAATACCATGCTTTATTTTCGTTTTAAATCTATATATGTACAAAGTATTAAACATATAATTAATTCATATTTTGGAAAATTATGTATAGATATAATAAATCGGATATTACAAACTAAAGTCTTTTATAAAATAGTTAGTTATTTTGCAATGAAAATTCTTCATTTTGGTAAATGAGTAAAGCAAAGGGCGAGTTCTTAAATTCATCTATTGATCCATCGGTTATACTTTGTCACTGTTTATTACAATAGTTGAACAGTGACCAAGTATAATGCATGGATTCGCGGATGAATTTACTCGCCCAAAGATGATATTTTGTTAGATTTATTTGTGTTGATGAATGAATAATAAAATTACTGTTATTCTAATGAACGTTAAGTCTTATAAAAGTCTATTTGGGAAATAGAAAACAGCTTATTATCAAAGTGTGCACTGTTTGAATTTACAGTCTGCTGTCGGTGGCTCTCCGACTTATGGTATTGATTTCGTCTTGCCTACGAACTTGATCTGTTTGTAGTTGAGTTAGTCTTGGAGTTAGAAATAGCTCTTTGAACACCTTTCTTATGGGAGTTTCGATTGTAATATATAAAACTAATGAGATTCCAAACGATATAACCGTTTCTCCAAAGGCCCACGTGCACTATAAAGAAGCAGTAAATACAGAGCAGGTGATAACTAATGAAAATAACGTTCTCTTACCAGAGTGAAGATGTCAAAGCTCATGGAACTAGTTGTTTGGGCTAAAAATCTGTAGAGTATCGTCAAATGCATCAAGAAGGCGCCATATACCAATCTGCTAAGAGGTATAAATGGTGACCAGGAGAAAACCTTTCGTATGAGCGTTGCGTGGCCGAAACTTGCAGTTAGTAAGAGTCCAATTGTTCCAAATGCCCAGGGTAATCTATGCAATCCCGCAAAGGCGGCATGTTCCATGGCATTGTATTCATGATAGGGATTATAAAGAGCCCCTCCTGCTGCCAAACCAATGAATAAAAGTAAAACAGACGTTAACAATATAAAACGAGATTTTATCTGAAACCAAATAAAAGGGATTTTAGTGATAATATATTTTTAAAACACAATTAGGAATCTCACCTTTGAAAGTCGTGCCTCCTTATCTTTCATTATATAATAAATATACCCAGCTATCATGCCAATGCAGTAAGCTCCAGCTCTAGTGTGCGATTTTATGTAGGAAAAACTAAAATCCGGATGATTCTTGGGATCCCTTAGGAAATCGGTATAAAAAAACAACATTCCGGGCCTCAAGTATATTAGTGTAATGATAAAGGGTACTACTATTGAAAGTGCGAAAAATAAAATAAATAATCCAAAGCCCAGTTTCTTATTCCTTTTATAGGCCACAATTATAAATATTGCTAAAATAAAGTAGTGCAAATCGCAAGCAAGGTACCACGACTGAACTAAGCACTGAAAAAGAAAAAGTCTAGTTATATTACTGTGTAATATGATTAAATATTTATCTATACATTTTAATAATTTCAATAATATTATTAGATTCATCAAATATTTCGGATAATTAAAGAAATTCGAAAAGAATATTTGCATATCTACATGAATTGTAAATAGGAGCAGAAGTTAATCTGAGGAAATATAATCATGTAATTTTTGCGTCTTAGTTGCTGAAAAAAATTGCAGTTTTAATATCTCGGTAATCATGCTGCTTAGTGCTCCTATTTCAAATTTTTCTGATTCTAGCGCATGCACAGAAATAGGTAACATTGTCAGAAGTATAGAGGTCAGTAGTTAAACTACAGGGCTACGAGCACAGTTTCCCCATAGGGAATACATGAGGCCCAAAAAAACTACTTTTTCCGCCATTTTGGATTTCATGACAGATAGCCGATCAATTGCAACGGCTACTCGTTACAATTGAACGGCACCCGTTGCAATTGAACGGATACCGATATAATGGAACGGTTATCGGTTGTAATAGAGCGGCTATCTGTTGCAGTTGAACGATTGAGATGTGCTCGGGGTGCCCTATCCCTCCCCCACTCCTCATGAAATCCAAGATGGCGAAAAAAGTAGTTTTTTTTGGCCCCATGTATTTCCTATGGGGAAAGTGTGCTAGAACGTCCATAGTTTATCTATTGAGGTCGGCGCCATAAGCGGCAATCGAGCAAGTTTTGGAGGAGCGTAGAGACCGAACCAGAGGATACAGGGAGCTGATATTATCAGGGCACACAGAGCATATACGACTAACTATACCTGTTAAGTTTTGGATTTTAAATTACCATTTCCTTGTTTGTTGGGCTATTTTCAATTAAATACAACTCTGTAATATGTATTTATGTAGTGTGTGTTGAGGTACTTATAAGACTCAATATTTACGAAAAAGTAAATATATAACATTCTAAAATTAATACATCATCACTATATTATTGCATATTTCATTACGCATATGGTTAGAATGCACTTACAACAATATTCGTGCTGATTACTAACTTTTAACAATAATTTATTTAAAAAAACAATGAGAATTTTTTAATTATAATGAATTCGGCCAAATGGATCTGCAAGTATTAAACGAAATCTAACAACATTCTCCACCATTGCACGTGCGAATTAAATTCCGGCGAACAGCTGAGACTGAGAATAGGAGCACCAAACAGCAATATTATAGCAAATATTCTTACCAGAATATTTGGAAAATTACATCGTTTAATATTTATTGGAATATTTATTTACAGAAGTTTAAATGTAACTTACAATATGATTATCATGGACGTAGTTGTTGACATACAGCAAATTTAACCACCAGTTATCCCTACAATCTTGCGATTCTGAGGTAATTATCAACTTCCAAAAAGGTCCAGAACCAGTAAAGTTAAGTAAGGTAACGTAATAGAAAATAACAAATACATAAAGAGGCGTTAATCTGAAAGAAAAAGACTTTTATGTGATTTAGCAGTTTAAGAGAGTTAGAGCCATACCTATCTAATTCTATACAGATTAATTAAAATGTTTCTTTTTTGTTGTTTCGAATTAAGTATTAAATCTATCAAAATTTCATCTCAATAAGCTATTGCTATTACATATGGAATATTAAATTAAACATATTTTTTCTAATAAATAATATTTGAAAATATAAATGCACTTGTACATAATCATAATAAGGTATATTGATCAATATAAGTAATAGTATCAATTATAAACATAGGTATAAATACTTTAAATTTAATGAATTTATTCCATATTTTTGCGCGCCTGTACCTATATACGAGGTGTGTAAATTAAGTAATGAGACTGACAACG
This sequence comes from Osmoderma eremita, assembly GCA_031763485.1. Lineage (NCBI taxonomy): Eukaryota > Metazoa > Arthropoda > Insecta > Coleoptera > Scarabaeidae > Osmoderma > Osmoderma eremita. The sequence goes on along the minus strand of JARFOC010071353.1, from coordinate 1,046 downwards.
TAGCGTTTGATATAGCAACACGGGAAGCACGGGACATGGAACGGCGACAAGTGGACATTATAATACGCGTTCAATGCAAGTTTGAACTCGATCAAGTCATTTGGTTGCCCCTTGTCGTTTTTTTTCCGTGAATCCGGTTTTCGTAGTGCGTTCTACAAATGAAAGACATTAATTTCTAGCAACGGTATGCTATCAGGTTTTGCTTCAGACTTGGATAAAGTGCAACGGAAACTTTTGCAAAACTTCACCAGACCTACGGAGATAGTGTTTTGTCAAAAGCCCAGGCTTTTCGGTGGTTTAAGGCATTTTCAGAAGGAAGAGAGTCGATGGGAGATGAACCACGCAGCGGGGAGCCCTGCGGCTGCAAGGACCGATGGCAATGTCGACAAAATCCGCGATCTTGTGCGTTCAAATCGTCAGTTGATGGTCAGAGTGATCGGGGAACAGTTGAATTTGTCTCGCACCAATGAATTGGGAATGAGAAAGATCTGGTTGAAAATGGTTTCAAAAAACCTTTTGCAGGAATCGATTGAAAATAAGGAAATTTTTTTGGAACGTGTCATTACTGGTGATGAGGATTGGGTGTTCCAGTATGACCCGGAAACAAAACGCCAGAGCATGGAACTTTAGGCTCTTGCTCAGAAAGCAAGAATGAGCAAATCGAAGATCAAGAGCATGTTGAGCTGTTTCTTTGATAGCCAGGGAATCGTTCACAAAGAGTTCGTGCGTCAAGGTCAGGCAGTTAATCAACATTTTTACCGAGAAGTTCTCGAAAGACTCCGAAAAAGGATCATGCGTGTGAGACCAACCATCAAGAACGATTGGATCCTTCATTATGACAATGCGCCTTGTCACACAGCAATTTTCCCGTTTATGGAAATTGCTGTGTGACAGCCAGTAAACATTTCTGTGGCTCCTCAGTCTCCTTATTCACCTGACTTGTGTCCTTGTGACCTTTTCCTCTTCCCCAGATTGAAAATTCATCTGAAGGGACATCATTCTGGGACACTCGAAAACATTCAAACGGCTGTAACCGACCAGCTAAA